>LPNX011023308.1:3571-77992 GCA_001517045.1 Pseudotsuga menziesii | reverse complement strand
AGAAGAATAAATCCAGCCTTATTTCCAGTGATTGAAAAAGAGATAAAGAAATTGTTGGATGCTAAGATCATAGTGCCTCTCAGGTACTCATCCTGGGTTTCTAATCTTGTACCTGTCAGGAAGAAGAATGGGGAGATCAGACTGTGTGTTGATTTTAGGAATCTTAACAGGTCTTCATTGAAAGATAACTATCCTCTTCCAAAGATTGAGCAGGTCTTACAGCAGGTTGTTGGGGCACAAAGGATTTCCATGGTGGATGGATTCTTGGGGTACAATCAGATTGCCATGCACCCTGAAGACAAAGAAAAGACAGCATTTACCACCCCATGGGGGACCTTCATGTATGATAAAATGCCCTTTGGTTTGATGAATGCTGGGGCAACTTTTCAGAGGGCAATGGACATTGCATTTGTAGGTGAGAAAGATAATTTTGTTGTCATTTATTTAGATGACATCACTGTGTTTTCACAATCTGATGATGAGCACTTAAAACATTTGAGACAAACTTTTCAGAAATGCAGAAAATTTGGACTGTCTTTAAACCCCAAAAAATCTCATTTTGCTGTTCAAGAGGGCAGATTATTGGGTCATTTGGTGTCTGCTGATGGCATTAGAATTGATCCAGAGAGAGTCCAAGCAATACCGAAGATTAGTTTGCCCAGGAGTAAGAAGGATGTGCAGTCATTCATTGGTAAAATAAATTTTCTGCGGTGGTTTATTCCTAATTTTGCTGAAACAATAAAACAAATCACAGCTATGTTAAAGAAAGATCAAGAAGTCAGGTGGACTGTTGAAGCCAAGGCAGCATTTGAGAAGATCAAGGTGGCTTTGAATAAAGCACCCGTGTTGGTAAGTCCCGACTTTACCAAGGAATTTCTTACTTTTTCTTTTGCTTCAGCAGATACAATTGCAGCTGTCCTACTTTAGAAAAATAAGGAAGGACTAGAGCATCCCATTGCATTTTTCAGTAAGACTCTGAGGGATTCTGAACTAAAGTACAACATTCTGGAAAAACAAGCTTATGCCCTTGTGAAGGCTCTGAAATTTTTCAGAATTTATATCTTGCACTCAAAGGTGATCTCATTTGTTCCAAATGCAGCAGTGAAAGATATTCTGACACAGCCTGACAGCGAAGGCAAGAGGGGTAAGTGGATTGCTAAAATCATGGAATATGAAGTGGAAATCACTAAGAATAGCATATAAACAGAATGATATAATTAAAAATTGTTAGTAATTTTTTCTTTTTTAGGTTCATTCACCAACTAGCTTATGCTAGACTTGTGGAATAGGAAGTTTAAACTATCCACAAGTATTTTAACTCAGATGTACTGGGCCAATCAAAAGGTAAATCCTCTATATTGAGTGTTTATGGGAAGCTCCAGTCACACGGGAGTTAAGCACGAGGCCACGTGGAGACTTGGACTAAGGAGATAACCCTTCGATTCCTTGTCAAAGCATAGATCATGATCTTTATGCATCTGGGGACTTTTGTCAATACCACCTCTTGGGCCCCATGCGGTGCTAGTGTTGATAGGGTTTCAGGCTTTGCTAACTTGCCCATGCCTACGGATTCAGCTTGCGATTGTCCCCCAGACTCTTGGTATAGTTGTGGTAGCCTTTAGTCTCTTCAACATTAGGGTTCATACACAGGTACACTGGAAGGCTATTTCTGGTTGACCTTTGACGAGATGGGAAGGTAACCCCAGTAGAAGGTGTGGGAGGGTAGTTGGGTGATTCCTCCACTTGTGCCGAAGAACATCTACAGGGACGCCAAGTAACTGTCTCTCAGCTTTATTTTGGTAAGCAAATATTATACCCTATGTGTCTGTTTTGGCTTTAGGAAATTTATAGTGAGTGCTGTGTGGCTTGTTTGTGCTTAATCGGCCTTTAGGTGTGTGAAGAGTCTATATTTAGCTGTGGAGGACCAACCTCACATAAGGTCTAGAAGGTTGCAAAACCTTCCTCCAGCTATCACAGTGGAGCCTCCACCGCCCCCTCAAAGGCGTAGATTAAGTGTTGACAGTTCTTTTGAACCGGTAGGAATAAGCAAAGTTCCAGCTGAACCGAAACTTAGGAAAAATAAGGTTGATTCAACCGTAGTAGAGATAGAAGACTTGCAGGCTGGCGATTTTGCAAGAAACTTTAATTCCCCTCTTACTGACTTAAACAATTCTGTGATCATCCAAGTTCTACCATTTGATCACCTGTGATTGGTGTTCCCATAAGCAGAGTTATGCCTAACTCTGGAGAGGGTCCTTCTACCCCTATTTCAGCCATTGTGGCAGGAGGAGTGTCATCTCCCCCAGTTGGTACTCCAACAAATGCACCTACAACACCTCTATCACCAAGTAGTCAGGTGGTTCAACCACTGGTTTCCTCCAATGTGGTAGGTCTTTCTAGTGGGGTGGTCATTGGGATTACCAATGCACCTTTTGCTTCACCCTCTTACATGAATACTACTCAAAGTGGTCTTTCTGGATCCTCCTCATTTGTTCAGGGATTCCCGTGGAATGGGGGGATCATTCCCCCATCCACTCCTTATGTAGGCCCTACACCTACATATGTGGGGATGCAGTTTTGAAATACTAACTCTTATGGTCAAGGTTTCCAAACACCAGTTTCAGCCTCGTTTACGAGCTCTCCCTTTTCACTTTTTAGCGGAGGGATACCTACTCCAGTTTTCCAAACTCCAATTTCGTCTGGAGTGGCTCAAACCTCTTACACTGCACCACACACAAATAATCCACTGGCTTATGGGTGGAATCCTTTTCAAAGTAGCCCGTCTACTTCACAATCGATGGCTAGGGATAACCCCCCCTTTACGTTCAGAAACCAGGGGGCAAGTCCTTCTACCTCCCGAGCGCTAGCTTTTCAAGCTCCGGTTAGGCCCAATATTCCATTTCTGGAAACATTAAACTTGCTAGATTTGTCTAAGTGAATGAATGACCTGGTGAAACACAATGCCACTTGGCCACCTGTCCCTACTAAACTACCCTCAGACATTCCAAAATTCGAGGGCAAAGTTGGTGAGTAGCTAGGTTCCCATATCACCACATTTCACTTATGGTGCTCTTCCAACTCACTGAATGATGACACCATTCAGCTGAGTTTGTTCCAAAGAACTCTGACTAGTGCTGCAACAAAATGGTACATTGAGTTTCCCTCTATTGCGTTTGACAGTTTTTCGGACTTGGCCAATGTATTCTTGAACCACTTCCAACTTCCTGTCCAGTATGATGCCGGTACAGATTTATTGTCCACCTTTCGGTAGGACAAAGCCACCCACATCTCGGATCACATTCAAGAGTGGCAAAGGCGAAAGAGGCTCATCAAGTCCACAATCCCTCCCGAGTGTTAGGATTATGTATCCTCCCTTGTCCAATTTGGTCATATGTCTAAATCAGGAGTCATGTCTAAATCGAGAGTCCTTCCATTCAATTTTTAGTCACTAGCACCATTGGGTCCACTTGGCCTAATTAGGGCACATGTTCTAGTTAGTAAAGTGTGGGGAACACTAATTGAGGCCTACTTCCACTGATTACACTTGCATGCATCAGTTTAGGAGCCTCCTAGATCAATCCCTACAAATTAGGAGCCATTGAGAGTGTCGATACCAACCAAGGTCAGTTGAGTTGATTTGGTGACTAGTCAAGCTTAGTTAGGAGTCAGTTACATTCAATTCTACTCAGTTAGCGCTAGGATTGCATGGATGCATGCAGGTGAGGCACATTTACTCACTTACCTAAGTTAGTTAGACTAGTTAACAATGAATTAGACACTTGAGTTGTGATTTTAGAACTCCGATGAACTCCGATAATGATTTAGACAAGGTCAGTTAACCATTCAGTCCTTCGATAATGATTTAGACAAGGTCAGTTAACCATTCAGTTAAGTAGAGTCTAATCAATTCAAATTTCCTCACATGGATTCGAATTGCATGTGGCTATTTAGCCACTGTACTTCATTGTAATTATTATCCAATTACTTTTGATTAATGAAAGCATTCACAACTGTAAGCCATTTTTTGCACTGTTTCATTCTTTAATTCCTGAGTAAAATTGTGTGATCTATTCTTTGAGTTGTGTGTTGATCCATAGATCTATGTGCTCAATTTAATATGGTTTTAGAGCCTCAGAAGGAAAATGCACTTCTCCTACTATAGATCCATACTTGGATCAAAAAAAAATTGAGCAAATTTGCTCCTTCCAGTATTGCACCAGAAGCGGAGAATTTACCACTTAATATCCTGTTGCAGCTACAACTGTTTTCCCCAAATTTCTTAAAATTGTGGTCCCCTCCTCATGATTTAGCGTAGTTTTTAACTGATTGGATCCTTGAACCTTTTGGTCATACTTGAATTTTGATGGTTTCTTTTTGAAGATTATCTTTCGTCCTGGTCTTCAGAAATTGCTCATGTTTGGAATTGTTGTAGATTACAGATTTAGAGTTTGTTTTGCTGAGTTGAAGTGGGTCAGGCCTTTTGTCCTTTGCAAAATGCTGTTTCAGAGGCGAAACATTTTCAATCGCTACCAAATTTAAAGTTTTTTGTCACTCAGATCGGAGGCTGTTGTCCTTTTGCTTCCGTCGTTGCGGCTCCCAAAATAGCTAGGCACCCGAAGTGTAAAACGGTCCGCCGCCGATGAAGGTCGCTTGACCGTAGTCTTTTCTTTCCGCCATTGCGGCTCCCAAAGTGGGTAGGCACCCAAAGTGTAAAGTGCTCCTCCCTTCGATTCATGTTGGATGGCTATAACCTTTTGATCCTCCGCCGTTGCGGCTCTCAAACCAGCTAAGCACCCGAAGTGAAAAAGCGCTCCACTGCTGATGAAGGTCGCTTGTCCGTAGTCTTTTTCTTTTCACCATTGCGGCTATGCGAGTCACTTGTTTTCCGATGTTGTTGTCCTTTCGACTGCCAATTTGAAGTTTTCTCGATCGCAGCTTAAGTCTTAACTTTTCCGACTCCGACGTGCTTAAGCGTTTTGCAGCACTCATTGCCTGTTAGGCCCGCCTATGCAGCTGTGGATAAGTCTACCCTTCCGTGTCAGCAGTAATGCAACACAGGATCTTTCTTGTTGAGCAGCTGTTTGATTGATAGAATTTGACGTTTTGTTTTAGAATGTAATCCTAGTGAATGATACACTTTGATGAATCGCAGGTGGGATCAAAGGACTTTTCAGATTACCGCGGAGCGAAGGCATAGCAGGGTGTTTTTTGGAAAAAGGTCGAATCGTGGCCAGCAGGATTGCAAGAAGGAAAAACAAAGGAAAAGACAAAGTGAATAGTGACAAAGGCATAGACCCGAAAGATTGATCAGTTACTGATCAAATCATGAATGTGTACAGAAAATAAAATGGGAAGATGAAGCGTTTTGAGGGACCGAAAGGTCGTACGTTTGGGGGTAGCCCAAGCGGTAGGCTGTTTTAGTTTAAATATTTGAAAGCTAGAACCGATAGGGGGATTTTTCCCTGGAAAAATCTTGTAACTTAATGCTTGTAAGAGGAACTATTTCGTTTTACAACCAGAGATTGCAAATTTTGCCTGTTTGAGGAAGTGCTATGTGGACGATATCAATGTGATTAAATGAGCAATGTTGAATGTGAACTATTTCATTTTCAGCTGTGTCTCATTAGCTGTAAGAGCGTTCTAATTTCCTGAATCTATGTTCTTGTCTGAATGTTCTTTAGTACCTTTAGAATGTCTTTTTTCCACCATGAGTAATGGGAGTTTAATTGATGATGAGCTATCTTATCATATATACTTTTATTCGTGTCTGTATGTTTGGTTATAAGAACAACTATCTATGATTTGCCATAACACACAAACAGTATTACATTACTCATGAGTTAATATCCAGCTCTCTAGAGATAGTTTAGTTAGTATTGTATTTTCTTGCACATATATGATTTGGATGCTTGTGACTGCTCTTTACATCTTTATCACCCTGCATTGTTAATTAGGCACATGCATATCATACATTAAGTCAAAAAATACAAAAACATACGGTAGCCGGACCGCAAACCGGATGGATTCCCTACACTAAACAGTCACCGGCTAGTTGGGAACGTTGACTGGGGAGAATCCCTTGCTGTTGTTGCCTGCGAATTATCAGGCCTCAACAGTTTCTGGCGCTAGAAGGAGGGCCTCCAGTGCATGGCTGGCCGAGGAAACCTGTTTTCCTGAGATTATTCCACCGGTAACAGTTCTGAAAGCAGTGGGCTTCATAATCCGATTCCAGAAGAAAGGAGTGGCCATGTTTGCCAAAATAAGAGCCAAGCCTACTTTGGCGGAAACCTATGAAGAGGCGGAAATAGTGGAGGCTGAAAGAGAAAGTATCAAAGATTATCCCGAATAGTTAGGAGAGAAAGGTGTGGGAAGGAAAGCCTTATTGTTCACTAAGCCTAAGGAAGAGAAATCACCAGATTTTGAGAATATGGCAAAGATGATGCAGAAGCTTTCTAACAAGATCATAGACTTGGAGAAAGAGAAGGAAACCCAAAAGTTCTACAAACCCTATTACAAGAAAAGAGAGGATAACAATCAGTCCCAAGATCCTCCACACAATTCTGCATCTATGAATTTAACAGAGGTAGGCATGGACAATTTCTGCACTTTCCATCAGCAACCACACTCTGAAAAGAATTGTCCTCAATGGATAAACTCGGTGACGTTGGATATGAATCAACTGTTGGACTCTAAATTAACAGAAGATGGAGATGAAGAAAGAAAAGAGAGTGCCACTTCAACGAAGGAACAAGAAGAGGAGACCATGGTTTTGTGGAATTCTATTTTTTTATTTGATGCTGAAGAAGAAAAGAATCAGGGTTTCAAGGACGTCATGGAAACCAACGTAAAAACAAGGAGCCAAGGGTCGATTAAAGAAGACGGTTTCATACTCCCAAAGATCAAAAGGTTGCAGAAAAATGTTAAGAAATTTCAAAATAATTCCGCAGCTGATAAAATTCCTGAATTCACCATTACCAGCCAAGATCCTAGGCAGAATGATACGCTGGCCAAGCCCAATGAATAAAATATGAATGCTGATAAACCACATCCCATTGAACCGCAGATGGATTACGACATCGTGGAGGACATAAAGAAGATAAAGGCAAACGTTTCACTATTTGAAATGTGTAAAGTGTCGCAGCAAAAAGAAAGATTATTGAAAGTGCTTGAAGCATCAGATGAGAGGCTGCCTGCTGATAATCGGCTTGAAGAGGAAGAAGAAATCGAAGAAACCAGCATTGGAGGTAAGTCTAAAAGCAAACATCCACCTTTCCTCCTCACTTTCGAAATTTTTAATCACAATGTACATAATTGCCTAGTAGACTCAGGGGCATCGGTTAATGTCATGCCAATATCAGTCTGTAAAAAGATAAATGGGTAGCCTAAGCCATCCACGTGGAGGGTTGTTTAGTTGGACAGGATGGATGTAAAGGTAATTGGTGAGATGGAGGATGTCCTAGTCCACTTGGCGTCAAATGATAAAGTGTGCCAAGTTATTAATATTGTGGTGGCCGATATACCAGATGCTTACGGTCTTGTTCTGAGTAGAGATTGGTCGACCAAACTAAATGGCTATTTTGCCTCGGATTGGTCGCATCTGTGGCTTCCATATAAAGGAAGCCTGAACCAAATTAAAATTTTGTGGGAGCCTCACATGAAATACAACATCACTCAACTGGAGGAGAAGAATGAACCAGTGGATTATGTGTTGGGAAATTATTTTATTGAGTTGGAACCAGGAAATTACCAAGCAGAAGAAGCCAGCAACACATCAGACACCCAGCCTAATCTCCTTCGATTTTCATAGGCTGATGAAATCGACTGTAACATAGTAAACTTAGCAGTAGGAGTAGATTCTCCTGCAGTAGTTAGAGATTTTTGGACATTGTTTTTTGATGGCTCTAAGACGTTAGAAGGGTCAGGGGCCGGCTGTGTTCTGATCGACCCTAAGAATAATAAACATTTTCTCTCATGTAGATTAGAGTTTGAGTGTACAAATAACATGGCTAAGTATGAAGCGCTGGTGCAGGGTTTAAAGAAAGCAATCGAGCTAAAGGTAAGTAATCTAAAAGTTTTTGGAGACTCTGAAATATTTGTTAAACAGATCCGGAATCAAATACATTGTGTTTCCCCTCACCTGAAAGCTTATCAAAATGAGGTATGGGATCTGCACAAATGTTTTAACGCATTTAATATTGTTTCAATTCCAAGACTTAAAAATGCAGCAGTTGACTGGTTTCCCACATCAGCCGCTAGGCTTGTACCTACTAATAATCGATGCTCTGTTGAATTACTTTTCAGGCCTTCGGTACCTGATATGATCACCAACCTACGAGTATTCGATGACGATCAACAAATTATAGAATGCTTAACAAATGACGAGGTATTTAAAGGAGTAATTATAGACGATGAAGAACATCAGGCCGAGATGAAGTATGATAATTTCATCCCTAAAGGAGTTAGAATGTTAGAAAGAATGTTCGATTTTAATGAAAAATTTAGAAGACCAGCAAACGTGAAGACTCACAACTCATCCCTACAGTTCGAGTTGATAAATTTAGGGACTGAGACGAATCCTAAATATGTGAATCTTGGCAAATGTTGTTCACCAGCAGAAAGAGATAAGTTCATCAGTCTGTTTAAACAATATAAAGATGTTTTTTCCTGGACATACGAAGATTTGAAGACATATGACACCAGCATCATCAAGCATGTTATCCCCATCAAAGCTAGTGTCAAGCCGTATCAGCAACCTTTAAGAAAAATGCACCCAAAATTGGAACCGCTGATCCAGAGTGAAGTTATGAAATTGTTGGATGCTAGAATCATTTTTAAGGTCAGACACTCTGAGTGGGTCTCAAATTTGGTGCCAGTAAGAAAAAAATCTGGAGAAATCAGGCTCTGCGTGGATTTCAGGAATTTAAACTAGGCTTCAGATAAAGATAACTACCCTGTTCCACCCATGGAGCAGCTGCTACAAATGGTCTCAGGATCTGAACTATTTTCTTTACTAGACGGATTCTCGGGCTACAATAAAGTATTAGTAGCTAAAGAATACAGGTTGAAGACAACATTCAGGACCAAATGGGGAACTTTCGCTTACAGAAGAATGCCCTTTGGGCTTATAAACGCTGGAGCCACATTCCAGAGGGCTATGGACATAGCCTTCCGCGATTTGATTGGACGTAGTGTGGTGATATACCTCGATGATATTACAATATTCTCAAAGAAGAGAGGATAACACGCATTCCATCTAAGGAATATTTTTGAACGCTGTCAGAAATATGGCATCTCACTCAATTCCAAAAAATGTGTGTTTGCTGTTACGGAGGGTAAGCTGCTTGGTCACATAGTTTCAAAGAAGGGAATTTCTATTGTTCCGGAAAGGATCAAGGCCATTGAATAGATTCCCTTGCCCCATAATAAAAAAGGGATGCAATCATTAATGGGAACAATTAACTTCGTGCGAAGATTTGTGCCTGATTTCGCTCAGATTGTCAAGCCTCTGCAACAAATGATGAAGCAAAATGCACAATTCAAGTGGACTGAGATTGAGAAGAACGCATTCAGCAAAATTAAAACTGTTGTTGCACACGCACCCTCCCTGAAAAGCCCAGATTTCAACAAAGATTTTATTTTGTATACCTTTGCATCCGATGATTCACTAGCAGCTGTGCTTACCCAAAAGGAAGATGGGGGGGATGAATTCCCAATATCTTTCATGAGCACTGGTATGCAAGGGGCTGAATTAAATTACCCAGCAATTGATAAACAAGATTACGCAGTATTCAAAGCAGTGAAACAATTCAGGCCTTATATATTAAAAAATCGAACCAAGGTGATTGTCCCATACCCAGCTGTAAGGTCCCTTTTTGTACAGAAGGAGTTAGGAGAAAGGAGGGGGAATTGGGTAATGGCTCTTCAAGAGTATGACCTTGAGTTCAAACCATCCTCTATATTCAAAGGGCAGGGGTTGTGCAAACTGATGACTGAAAACAGGAACAATGATGAACACGCCTAGGAAGATGAGGCTGAATTACATTTGATGGATGTATGTTCTTTGTTCACAGCCCCCGATTCTTGGTATAGGGACCTCATGCATTACCTGCAGGCAGGACTGTTGCTAGAACATTGGAATTCTAAGCAAAGAAAAGCGCTGCGTCTTAAATCAGCTTCCTATCAAATTGTTGAAGGAATATTATTTAGAAAAAATTATGATGGAGTTCTGCTTAGATGCTTAGAGAAAGAAGATGCAAAGAAAGTCATGACAGATTTGCATGACGGGCCTGCTGGGGGACATTATTCAGGAGATACTACAGCCCACAAAATCCTCAGAGCCGGTTACTATTGGCCTACGCTCTTCAAATATGCACATGCACATGTCAGAAAGTGCGATATTTGCCAAAGGTGTAGTGGGAGACAACCTAAAGCAGCAGCACCCCTAAAGCCGGTAATGATCACGGAGCCATTCGAGCAATGGGGGTTGGATATTATTGGAGAAATAAAACCGAATTCCTCCCTACAACACAAGTACATTATGACCGCGACCGATTATTTCACTCGCTGGGTCGAAGCTGTCCCGCTGCACAAAATAAATGAAGACGCGGTCATCAACTTCCTACAAGATCATATCATGACTAGGTTTGGAGTTCCAGTTTCGTTAGTCTTTGATAATGCTACTTACTTTTCATCCATTAAATTAACTGCTTTCGCTCATGATAAAGGGATAAAATTGCATTATTCTGCTAATTACTATCCACAAGGAAATGGCTTGGCTGAATCCTCCAACAAAAATCTAATTAGAATTTAAAAAAAGACTATAATAGAAAACCAGAGGATTTGGCACTCAGCGCTACCAAACACCCTTTGGGCTGATAGAGTCACCCCCAAGTCTTCGATAGGAGCATCTCCCTATACCCTTGTGTATGGTAAAGAAGCCATTCTTCCTCCCAATATCATGCTACCTTCTTCCATAATAGCTCAAGAGTCTCGAGGGTCAGATGATGAAGTTTTGCAAATATGGATCTATAATCTCCTGAAAGCGGAAGAAGCTTGATCTAAAGCCAGAGAGTGCTTTAAGCAACAATAAGAGGTAATAAAGAGATGGTTCGACAAACATAAGGCAGGAACAAAGAATTTGAGGTGGGAGATTTAGTTCTCAAGTGGGATCACCCCCATGATGAGAAAGGAAAACACACAAAATTCCAGCAGTTGTGGGTAGGTCCTTTCCAAATTGCGGCAAAACTTGGCCCTTCCACTTATAAGTTACAAGATCTGCAAGGGTGGGAAGAGAACTTACCAGTAAATGGTTTAGTTCTCAAGCCTTATTTTTCTTGAGTTTCATTTGTTTTCTTCTATCTTGTATATAAATAATCTGGCTTAGCCATTTTTGAGTTTTTGGGTCATGAAGTTTAGTTTATTTTAGTTTAGATTTTTCTGTTTGATTTCAATAAAAGTAGCAAGCTTTGGTTGCATGGAGAGCATTAGAATTCTGGACTAACTAAATCCTTGATTATAAGACTGTGTATTATGATTTTATCTGATAGAATTTCTTCTAGTTTAGCAGTTTTCCTAAATGGCTATGAACGCATTGAAGTCCTGCTTAATCCCTGTAAAGTAACTCAAGATTAAAGGGGCTCAGAATACTATTACGAGGCTCCATTCATCTCACACTTAAAAAATTTCCTAGGGGGTGACAGCAAAAGACCCATGGAAAGGAATCAGGGTAAACAATATATTATAGATAAATGATCCCATGCCAAGAATTGAAAGCCAAAAGGCTATGAAGAGTCAAAACTCCTAAGAAAGCAATGTGTATCAAAACAAAGTACTAAATCATATGAGTATAAAATTGCCAAAAGTTCCTCTCCGTCCATGAGCTGAAAATTAAATACATCTCTCACACAAACGGACACTATGGATAGAGGAGCCTGAATAAAAAAATTCAAAAAGAAAGGCATGAGGAGGACTCAAAAGGACAAAAGTCCAAAAGCACAAAAAAAAGTGCAAAATGGCATGGGAATGAGGAACAAATGAATATTTCTGTTTACCATATGTTACGATCCTGTGGTGTCCAAGTTGGAAGCTTCCCGAAGACAGATGAAAAAATGAAACTCATATTTCTGGCCTCGAGAGAGTTATCTTGACTTTAAAATCTTGGTTTCCATTTTCCTAATTGGACTACCCTCAATGATTCAAAGTTCATATATCTGCCATTTGGGAAATCCATATATCTAAAAGAATTCAACATGATTGTTTTTATTGTTAAACAATCTGTTACTTAAGGAGGAAATTGTCCAGAGATCTAGGTCCACCAGGTAGTCGCCAATTGTTGAAGCTGCAACTGTTTTCCCCAAATTTCTTAAAATTGTGGTCCCCTCCTCATGATTTAGCGTGGTTTTTAACTGATTGGATCCTTGAACCTTTTGGTCATACTTGAATTTTGATGGTTTCTTTTTGAATATTATCTTTCGTCCTGGTCTTCAGAAATTGCTCATGTTTGGAATTGTTGTAGATCGCAGATTTAGAGTTTGTTTTGCTGAGTTTAAGTGGGTCAGGCCTTTTGTCCTTTGCAAAATGCTGTTTCAGAGGCGAAACATTTTCAATCGCTACCAAATATAAAGTTTTTTGTCACTTAGATCGGAGGCTGTTGTCCTTTTGCTTCCGTCGTTGCGGCTCCCAAAATAGCTAGGCACCCGAAGTGTAAAACGCTCCGCCGCCGATGAAGGTCGCTTGTCCGTAGTCTTTTCTTTCCGCTGTTGCGGCTCCCAAAGTGGCTAGGCACCCGAAGTGTAAAGTGCTCCACCCTCCGATTCGTGTCGCATGGCTATAACCTTTTGATCCTCCGCCATTGTGGCTCTCAAACCAGCTAAGCACCCGAAGTGAAAAAGCGCTCCGCTGCCGATGAAGGTCGCTTGTCCGTAGTCTTTTTCTTTTCGCTGTTGCGGCTATGCGAATCACTTGTTTTTCGATGTTGTTGTCCTTCTGACTGCCGATTTGAAGTTTTCCCGCTCACAGCTTAAGTCTTAACTTTTCCAAATTCGACATGCTTAAGCGTTTCACAGCGCTCATCGCCTGTTAGGCCCGCCTATGCGGCTGTGGATAAGTCTACCCTGCCGTGTCAGCAGTAATGCAACGCAGGATCTTTCTTGTTGAGAAGCCGTTTGATTGATAGAATTTGACATTTTTTTTTAGAATGTAATCCCAATGAATGATACACTTTGATGAATCGCAGGTGGGCTCAAAGGACTTTTCAGACTACCGTGGCGCGAAGGCATAGCGGGGCATTTTTTGGAAAAGGTCGAACCGTGGCCAGCAGGATTGCAAGAAGGAAAAACAAAGGAAAAGACAAAGTGAATAGCGACAAAGGCACAGACCCAAAATATTGATCAGTTACTGATCAAATCATGAATGTGTACAGAAAATAAAATGGGAAGACGAAGCGTTTTGAGGGACCGAAAGGTCGTACGTTTGGGGGTATCCCAAGCGGTAGGCTGTTTTAGTTTAAATATTTGAAATCTAGAACTGACAGGGGGATTTTTCCCTGGAAAAATCTTGTAACTTAATGCTTGTAAGAGGAACTATTTCGTTTTACAACCAGAGATTGCAAATTTTGCCTGTTGGAGGAAGTGCTATGTGGACGATATCAATGTGATTAAATGAGCAATGTTGAATGTGAACTATTTCGTTTTCAGCTGTGTCTCATTAGCTGTAAGAGCGTTCTAATTTCCTGAACCTATGTTCTTGTCTGAATGTTCTTCAATACCTTTAGGATGTCTTTTTTCCACCATGAGTAATGTGAGTTTAATTGATGATGAGCTATCTTATCATATATACTTTTATTCGTGTCTGTATGTTTGGTTATAAGAACAGCTATCTGTGATTTGCCATAACACACAAACAATATTACATTATTCATGAGTTAATATCCAGCTCTCTAGAGATAGTTTAGTTAGTATTGTATTTTCTTGCACATATATGATTTGGATGCTTGTGAGTTCTAAGACGAGAGGTAAGAACCTGCGCATCACATTGTGACTGCTCTTTGCATCTTTATCACCCTGCATTGTTAATTAGGCACGTGCATGTCATACATTAAGTCAAAAAATACAAAAACATACGGTAGCTGGACCGCAAACCGTACGGATTCCCTATACCAAACAGTCACGGGCTAGTTGGGAACGTTGACTGGGGAGAATACCTTGCTATTGTTGCCTGCGAATTATCAAATCCATGAGTTATCAGTAAAGCAGTCTACAATGGAGGCAGCAAAGGTTGCCCCCTCACCCCAAAATGCAAATGTTTTTGCTCAATCCTCCCAAAAGTGAAATCAACAACCTGATGGGAAAAAGAGAAAGGGGAAGAAAGATGAGGGAAACCAAAAACAAGCATAAACCGACCAATAATGCTAATGGGGGAAAGAAAGAGAAAATGAAGGTGAAATTTCCCTGTAAGTTGTGCCAGGAAGATCACCTTACCCATCAATGCCCCTTGATAGATCAAGCTTAGAAGCTGTTAAAAAATCAACAACCGGCTGTCCTAAAGGATCCTTTTCCCCAAGGACAGAATATAACTTTAGTTTATAACATAGCTGGGGGCACTGCTAATGCCCCAGACTAAAATTAAATCAACATGGTGCGATCCAACACCTTGCTCTAGACTATAAATAAGAATTATGAGACAGTGGCTCCTGAGAAGGGTAAGTCAATTAGTGAAACTTCTAACTCTCTCATGATCGAGAAGCGTACTGATCCAATGCCGAAGATACCGAAAGGTGTATTTAAGAAAACATTTCACAATCCCAACGCTAGGACTGCATCCAATTACTATGTAGTTGAATATTTGGCCCAAAACCCTTATGCGATGTTCGCATTGGAAGTGCTACAGATTTGTTTTGCACAATGAGATGCACTCTTAGTAGCTTTAGGTAATATGGATTCTTCGATTCTAATGGCGAAGTTTAATTTGTCTGATGTCAATATTCACTTGCTATATCATGTGGCTTTGTCAGTGGATGTTGTTCATGGTGGAAATACCATTGGACGTACAGTCATTGACGAAGGTGCCTCCACATGTGTCATGTCTTTATCTTGCTGGAAGGCTTTATGATCCTTGGAGCTAGTTCCATCTAACACCCTGATTACTGCTTTCGATGTAAGGTCATTCTGTTTGCATGGTATCCTACCAGCTTTTGAAATTAAGCTGGCAGGGAAAGCAGTGTTTGTTGAAGTAGAGGTGATTGATGGTCCTTTAGGCTATAACCTGATTCTAGGGATAAGCTAGACTTTTTCTATGTGTGCAATTGCCTCAACCGTTCTTCGAGTGGTGGGATTTCCACACGAAGGGAAGTTGGTCACTATTGATCAACTTAGTTTCACTTGGAAGGGCCATATGGAAACGAATGAGTCCACTATTCCATTGATTGATCAGGTTAAACCAGCTAATGAGAGCTTGGGGGTTGGTATGTATGCATCATTAATGGGCACATTTGATATCCTAGCCCCGATAAATTATTTAGGTTCAACTATTGTAGGGAAGTTTATTGCGATGGTTGTCAATAGAACAGATTCTTGGGTCCTTCCTTCTTGTTATGAACCTAAGGTGCCCTTATCGGTAGTGGAAGTGGCCTACCAAGCTATTCTTAATACCACTATTGATCCTATTCCGACTCCTTCTACAGCCTTAGAAGAGCCGGATGAAGCCTATCTGCCTTCTTGGGCAGAGAACTCTTTATATTCTGAGGACTGCTTAGACATGGTTTTGCCTTCAGATGAATCCATTTTGGAAGCCATATGTGGGGGAGATAAGATCTGCAAAGATCTTCATAAAGATCCTACTTTCTTCTAGAGTTAAGTAGAATCGAAAACCAAGAGTTCCACATGAGACTGGTAGATGATGTTGATGTATCGATTAATCCCTCACCAAGTGAGGGAATGTTTGCCGAGGGGAACATGGAAAATATTTCCACTACTATAACTATCAACATCTCTGTGAACCTTGATGTCGTGGAAAATGTATATATTGGTACAAACTACTCTCCGGAGGATATTGCTATTTATATAGCCTTATTTAAGGAGTTTTGCAACGTGTTTTCCTGGTCATATGAGGAGATTCCAGGGATTTATCCATCTATAGTTGAACATGAAATCCGAACCTATCCTGACACCAGACTAGTTGGACAAAAGCTTAGGCCTATCAATCTGCGTAAAGCGGCAACCGTTAAGGCTGAAGTGGAAAAGATGCTGAAAGCTGGTTTCATTTATTCGATTGCTTTGACGGAATGGGTATCCAATCCTATTTCCGTTGATAAAAAGCAAGGGACCATACATGTGTGTATTGAATTTCATGATTTAAACAAAACCTGTCCCAAGGACAACTACCCCACACCGTTCATAGATCAAATCATTGATGCTTGTGCAGGGAGTGAAGTTTTCTCATTTATGGATGGTTTCTCCGGGTATAATAAGATTCAAATCAAGCCGGAAGACCAACATAAAATGGATTTTATTTGTCCATGGGGTAAATTCACGTACAAGAAAATTCCCATTGGATTGAAAAATGCAGGGGCTACCTTTCAGCAGGCAATGGATTTTTCCTTCCATGACATAAAAACTATTATCAAACCATACCTAGATGATCTTCCTGCTCATTCTCGTAAGAGGATTGATAATCCAGATCACTTGCACTTAATTTTTGAACGATGTAGGAATTACAAAATACGCTTGAATCCCCACAAGTGTGTTTTCTGTGTCAATTCGGGACGGTTTCTCGGGTTCATAGTTTCCCCTAAAGGTATTCAAGAGTATCCTTTGAAGGTAGAGGCCATTGTAAATCTGCCTCCTCCTTGTTATGTCAGGCAACTTCAGAACCTGCAAGGAAAGTCTAAATTCCTTCTATGTTTCATCGGTAATTATGCCAAGAACACCAAAGGTTTCATGCGCCCATTGAAGTAGGACACTCCATTCATATGGGATGAAACCGCACAACTTGTGTTTGCAGCATTAAAGAAAGCTTTGTTGTCGGCTCCTTTGTTTCGTCCACCGGATTACTCTCATGATTTTATATTGTATCTGTCCGTGTCCAAGATGACCATTGGGGTAGTACTAGTCCAGGAGGATGACAAGCTCCAAGAGCATGTCATCTATTACCTTAGCCGTGATTTAGATAGACCTGAATTTCGATACTCCCACATCAAGAAGTTGGCCTTGGAAGTTGTTTATGCTCTCTAGAGGTTATGTCATTACATCCTACTGAGGACCACTACAGTAGTGGCAGATGTGAATCCCTTTCAATATGTTTAGTCTCGATGCATAGTAAAGGGAAAATTCAATAAATAGATATTCATTCTCCTGGAGTTTGACTTGGATTTTCAGTCTGCCAAATCTAAAAAGTCCTTAGTTTTTGCAGAGCTTATTGCAGAATTTCCAATGGAAGAGAATGTAGTAGTTGAAGAGGACTCATTCCCAGATGAGCACATATTCCTGATTGCCACCTTCGATCCTTGGTATGGAGATATACTTATCTATATACAAACTCTGAAGTGTCTTGTGTCCTTCTTAAGGGAAGAGCGACGTAAACTACACATACATGCAAAAAACTACCTCATCATCAGGGATACTTTATATCGTAGAGGGGTAGTCTTTGTTTTGCGTCGGTGCCTCATCCACGAGGAGGCCAAGCATTTCCTAAATGATGCCCATATCGTAGCATGTGGGGTCATTTATCTGTGTTAGCAATGACCCAGAAGATTTTACGTGCTGAGTATTTCGGGCCCTCAATCTTTAAAGATTGTGTGGAAGTCGTGAAGCGTTGTCATCCTTGCTAGCTTTACACCAAAAAAATGTGGTCGCAACCTGCTCCACTGTTTCCCGTAATTGCCGTGGGTCCCTTCACCAAGTGGGGGATAGATTACATGAAGTGCAACCCAGTTTCGGATGGGGGGTACACATATATCATTGTCACTTTCGATTACTTCACGAAGTGGGCAGATGCAATGCCCACCTTTAAGGCTGACAGGGAAACTGCAAATTTTTTTGTTTTCAACCAGATCATTTCCCGTTTCGGTATTTTGAAAGAGATTGTCAATGATAATGGCAGTCACTTCCAAAATAGTATGATGACTGAATTGACTACAATGCTAGGGTTTAAGAAAGATCACTCATCTTCCTTCTACCCGCAAGCCAATGGTCAAGTAGAGGCAGTCAATAAGACCTTGAAGACCATCTTGAAGCGTACCATCAACACAACATGATCAAATTGGCACATTATGCTATACCCTGCACTTTGGGCATACTAGACCAATGTTAAGACTACTATCGGGATCTCACCTTTCCAACTTGTTCACGGGGTGGAAGCAGTCACTCCGGTTGAATGTGAAATCCCATAACTTAAAATTGTCATTCATGTGTTACCTAACATGACTAAACTGGAAGAATGTTTGCTACATTTAGGAAATCTAGATGAACGACGTAGAGATGTGTTAACAACAAATGAGGCTCATAAAAATAGGGTTAAGAACCAATATGATAAATCAGTCAAACTTAGAATCTTCTCTAAAGGAGAACTTGTCTTGCTTTGGGATTAGGACAAAGAACCCCTGGGGAAGGGAAATTCGTGTCTATGTTGTTAGGACCCTACATTGTGTCGAAAGTATTGAAAAAAGGGGCATATGAATTAACTGATATTGAAGGGAATAAGCTGCCTGAGCCTAGAAACGGGCTCTACCTGAAGAAGTACTATGCTAAGGCTTAACACTTTTTCTTGTATCTTTATTGTATGTATTATATGTACAATAGTTAGTCGGTTAGTGTTCTTACATAATATGTTGGTTGTTACAGATGTCAACCGAGTGGTTCGTAAGTTTTGCAGATGGCGCTAGTCGTCATACTTGTAACTTGGCTTCAGCCGCATGGGTCATTTACTCACCCTCAGGACAACTAGTTGCCTCTGGAGGCGCTTGGCTAGGTTCTACTACCAATAATGTGGCTGAATACAGGGCCATTATCGAGCTACTATGGGATGCCTTGTCACGTGGCATAACTCAGTTGGAAGTCAGACTTGACTCTCAACTGGTGGTTTCCCAACTCAATGGAGCTTATCAGGTATGAAAGCCTACCTTGCTACGTCAATTTTTGCAGGTTAGATTACTTGAAATAAATTTCGATTATATTTCATTTAATCATATTCCACTAAATCAAAATTCATTAACTGATTCATATGCAAACTATATCTTAGATTGGCACTTAACACACATTTTGTAAAAAATATATAATAGATACATTTGGGGCACATGTAAATAACCGACGATATATATATATATATATATATATATATATATATAAACTGTTCATATGATAGGTCAAGTTCTGATCCTCAGATCTAGTCATAACTGTGTAAATATAAAAAATATACAAAGTTTGGATCACAATCCACAAAATGTCCCTAGATCTAAGCTTGTTCACCTGCATCACCAGCATCATCAGCTTCCTCAGCTACAGTAGCCTCCTCGACTTCTATGTAAACTAGAACGACCCTATTTACCCTCCTCATGAGGCGTATCCAGGTAGGTGGAATTCCTATGACAAACTCTTACATCATAGCAGGAATTTCCTCGATCCATATGGTAGGAAATCTTTGGGTCATCCTTGCCAGCTTCCCCTCGAGTACCCTCATTAAACCCTGGTCTTCACCTGCTACTGACCGCACGTACATCCTTGGGTGCCCATCAGTACGTATAGGTCCCACATCTACATTTTTAAAGATTTAAATGGATTAAGAATCCTATACATATGTATATAACTTTATGATAAAAATTCATAAAAATTGAAAAACATAAAAACAATCTACCTAGCTCTCCCCAAGCTCCTCCTGGAGGGAGGATGAGATTATTGTCACCTCGAAAATCCAAACCTGAATATGGAATTTGCTCAAGTTCTGGCAACTGTCTCTCCCACAAAATGTAGAAGTTATCGTCATACACACTTTGAACTGAGCCATCGCCACCTTGGAGGAGAAAAACATCTCCCCACCTGGTCTGTCTAGGCCGACGAGGAGAGAATTCTGGAAGTGGTACAACAAGACTGATCATGGGCACTCTCTCAAAGAAGAATCCCACCAGTATACTAGAATATATGAAGTTCTTTTGGCATCCTCTCTTGCATTCAGAGAGTTGTTTCTTCATGATCGAGATTATTCCTGAGCACCACTCAAATACAGTCTCTTGTAAGCACTCTACAAAAACCCTCATCTAGTTTCGAGTGGCAAGATGAAGTGAAGAAGATCCTGCAACCCTCACAATGGTACTCACCACTTCCTATAGCAGGAATTTGGTAATATGCACAATTGGGATGCATGATCCCCTTTTCTGACTTCCAAGCATGGAGTAGGTGTCCACATAATCTTGTACACTCATAGGGTCACCGCCTTGTTGGTCCCTTCGAGGTTCACAGGTATACCTCTTAGGTGTCCACATAATATTGCACACTCATACGGTCACCCCCCCTGTTGGTCCCTTCGAGGTTCACAGGTATACCTCTCCGAGACAACCCTGTGATTAAATATATATCTTCTATGCTCACCTCCAAGATCTCACCTTGAAGGTCAGAAGTCCCAAGGTCATGGTCCCAGTAGCCAATCAAGTGTTCGAGCAAGTAGACATTGGCCCGCATGAGTGAAGTGCAAAATAATTTCAACAACCCACTTTGTCGTAGTGCATTCATAATGGGGGCACAACGGAGGGCGTCTCGGTCCATATCCTTGTGTTCTTGCTCCCTCCATTCCAAAACCATGGTTGAACCTGCCCTTTTGACCATTATCAAACATTAGAATTTATCAAAATCATTTGATTTTGGCCATAGCTTGACTTTCCCTATGTCGTGCAGTACACGTGACTGTCTTTTAGATAGGTCGCGTGTGACACACGAGTTACCTCCGGGCAGGTCACATGTAAAATGTGTGTACACGAATGTGTAAATTACCTACTTGCGTGGCCTTCCTAGGGCAGGCTCAAACATCAATTTTTGGCATAAAAATGAAAATAAAATTGGTTGAAATGGAAGAGTAAGGAAAGCTAGCTTACCTGGCACTTGCAGAATCGAAAACCATCCACTAGTTTGTCCACACCAAGCGATTGAAGTCAGAGGTAAAAATTGCCTAATTGGGTAAAAAAACATGAAATGGTATATTTGATTTCTATTTTTGGACTATATCTAGGAAAAATTTCGATTTTTGGGTTTTTAGCCTATAGTTTGAAAATTATTTTATAAATTGAACTAATACCATGTTATTTTTTCCTAATGCAGTAGGTTCAAGGTCATTTCACATCATTATTCACTCTTATAGGGTAGCATTTTGGTCATTCACATGCATTTTTGCATCTATACCTAATCCGATTTAACCCTAGGATCACTTCTTTGACCACGAACTATGGTGTTTAACCATTGTTACCTTGTCTATACCATTGTTCTTCCATGGATAGGGCCTTCCTTCCATGAGTACCCTCGTTTAGAGCACCTTGTTGTCTTTTTGGTACTCATGCCACATTTGTCATAGGTTCAGGGGAGCCTTCTTAGCTATTTTTCATGCCAAATTGAGCCTCATTTTGGTCTCTTTTTACAAGCTATCCCCTTTATAAGGCTCCCATCCCTTATGGAGTTTCTTTAGGACCAGGTCTAACTCCTCACAATAGACTTGACTGCCGAGTAAACTTGTCTGTTCAGGCTCGTTAAGAATACGTGAATGGGCATCCACATTGGTGGTAGTTTATCGTTTTTTTTGGACCATGTGGAATAATATGAAAAAGGAAAACTTTCTTTTCTTCAGAATTGAGAAGAGTATTCTCAGGCATAGGTTTATCGCTTTTCCAGACCTGAGGGACTAAATTTACAGAAAAGGACCACCCAATATGAGCTTAGTTTTCTCTTTTTCGTGCTCTGGACCTAAACATTATAAAGATTTCGAGCGTACTGTATGTTTTTGTCATGCTCGTTAACCTAAAGAACAAAACATTGAGTTTACTGTTGTAAGCCCCATTTCTCGTAATCAAATAGATCTTTCCAAGTGATATTGCCTTCCTTCACACTCGTAAAACTCAGGCTATATGTTGCTTTTGAAGGAGCGTTGGGTAGGTGGTAATTTAACCTTTTTCGGACCTTCCTGACTAAGTATGAAAAATGTATACCTTACTTCTTCGGAAGCTATGAGAGTTCTTTTGTTGATTGTTTTATACTTTTTCTGCCTCAGGAGACTAAATTATATGAAAAATCCCCCCCTGGAGTCTTCTTCAGAGTTTTCAGACTCTCTAAATATGAAAACACCAAATGAGCATGTACTAGTTTGGGCTTGTAAAATCCATGAATCAGTAACATTATCAAGCATTATTCTCTCTCCTCTTCAAGCTTGTAAAAAATGAAGAGAGACCTGATTTGACTTTCCTGGACTTGTTAAAATTTAACAGGAAAGATAAGGAAGAAGTATTCTCTTTGGGTTATAAATAGTGGCAACATGTCCTCCTTGAACATAGCACTCTTTGAACTTTCTGATACTCATGTCTTAGTTTTCACTTTCATATTTGCTATTACTTCGAGTTTTTATTACTTGTCCACTTGTCCTTTATACATAGGGAATTTGATCATGTTTCCTACATGACAGATAAGTCTAGTTGTCCTATCTGCAAGTCAAAAGCTGCCTTGGGTCATCTCTATGTTGTGCTCACTATTCAAGGATCTATCCCTTCATCTGATTATTATCCCAATTCCAACATTATCCTATCTGAGTCACTCATGTCTACATTCCCATATCCAGTTCCAGCCAGTCACTCTTGTGATTTGTTGGAGGATCTATTTCCTTCCTCATCACAGTATGGTTTTTCATCAGCACTTCTTGAAGACGAAGACCCAGAGTTTTGATGATGGTACCTTAGTATTTCACTATCATTATCAGTGAACTCCTTTGCTTCAGTTATCAATTAAACTCATTGACTGATACTCTGTTGAATTCCTTCCATGTTCGATTTCAACACATCTATTCGCATGGTAGGGATTGTACTAGTTCCTTTGGATTTCAATGAAGACCTTAGGTTCACCTTTATAACCTAAGTTGCGCAAGATTTGTGTTATGTTCAACAACACAACCTCCATATTTTGAAGACTCATCCTTGTATATTGTGGCTTCGATCCACCTTTGTAATATACGTGGTCTTGTACCCGTATCATATGATGTAATCAAATATTGTAAAGGAGATAGTGTTCCGGTATATTAAACATGGCATCCTTGGATATGATTTTGTATATGACATTGATATGTATTTGTTTCAGGTACTTCCTTTGCTACCTTTGACACTTGAGTTCTCCAAGATAAAATATTGTAATGTATTTCAGCCACCGCTTCCCTCTGTCCTTAGACATTAGAGGGCATCTATTATCAACCAAAATGGCACTTCTTCGTTCGAGTGCTGACATCCATTATGTCGGTACACAAAAGGACAAATAGGATTGAAGTATCCAAAACACTATAGATGTGCATGACCATTGATGCATGATCTCCAGATCAGCCTGACATATTTTTATTCTGAGTTTAGGGTTGCACATGCTCCTTTTTGCATTGCAACTCATGTGTCACACGCGAGTATTTGCATTGCAACATGCGTGTACATTGAACACGTGAGTTTCCTTTGAGAAACATGCGTGTCACACACACCTTGCTTATATAAATACTCGCGTGTACCTTAATTCAACATTAAAAAAGATAAAACATGATTATATGGGATTAGTTGGTCCTTAATCCATAACTATCCCAATTGTCTCAACCATTCTAACCTTCGAAACTACTCTATTTCTCCATGTATAAATAGAGGCCTTGGGATGGGGCTAATCAACCAATTTTTGAAGAGCAAAGTTATGCTGGTGGTATACCTTCACAGTCTTGGAGCAGCAGAACTCAGTGTCCTCGGTTGCAGAGGAGTCCTTGTGTCAGAAGCTGGGTTGTATTCTCACCTATTCACTGTTTGTCAATAAAGGTATTTCTTCTTCCAATCTTTTTATTGCACTTTGTCATGTATATTGGTTTCTGATTGATTTCAGTTATATTATGATGAACATGCATTTCACTAACCACTAATATATATATATATATATATATATATATATGAGATATTGCTTGAAGAATTGCCTCTTTGCAGGTGAAGAGGAGAAGTCGTAGAAGATTAAAGCGGGAGAAGACAAAGCTTGGATCAACTGTCATAAACCGAGTAAGCCAAACTCTCTTCCTATTCCTATTTTCATTCTCTGTAAAATATGATTGTTTGCAAGTCTACTATCAAGTTGGTAACCACAGAACCTAGGTTACAAGGGTGTATTGAACAACACGTGACTAGACCAATCTCCTATTCAGCTAAGGCTTGTAACCTAGTCGAAGGTGCTACCAATTGGTAGACCATCCCAAGTACCCATGGAGATCGAAGGCTTGAGAACATATGCAGACTTTGAGGTCATTGACATTGTTGATGACATAAACCATACCCTACACTTCTAGGGATTGACTGGGCAATAAACAACCAAACTATCATAAACTTCAAGAAAAGGATCTTGTCTTTCGAAGATTCCAAAATGAGAGAGGTTGTGCCCATTGATCCCCTTGAAGGGTAGCGATATGTGGATCCTATGCATAGCGAAGGGAAAGAGAATTATCTGGACAAGCTGTATAGCATTATGTCTTCGAAGGAATATTATATTAACCCTACAACTGATGGAAACTTGAGTTGGTACAGTGTAAGCTAGTGCACGTCTGACTCGAGTGAAGCCCTAGAAAACTAGAAGAACAGGATGCATGAAGTCTCCATGCGTAGATGTGAGATAATTACAAAAGTTTTTCAAAGGGTAGGATTCGAAGCAAGCATGCTGCCTACGTATGAAGGATTTCCTAACCTTGCATCCCTCTTGGAAGAATTTTAAGAAAAGGTCACAAATCAAAGCGATTGTTCACTCTGGAATATGTGCTGAAAGCTACACCCACTAGATGGTGGGATACACATAAACAATCCATTTCTGAATGGTAGTAATGTATAATATTGATGGAGATCAGTTTTGGAGATGAGATCAGCTACACTGATAAAAAAATACACGAAACTGTCAGATCCTGGAAAACATTTTGAGCACGTCACACGGCTTGGAAAGCATACCCACAACAGGAATGGGTTCACTTATTCATCCACACCTTGGAAATGGTGCCAAGAGGTTGGTACACCTGAGAGGAGCTGCGACGAGGAACTATTGAATGGGAAAGTTTAACTATAAATTTACCCATACATTTGAATTTACAAGCAAACATCCAATAGTTGATGTTGTGCTACAGGTAATAAAGGAGAAGATCTTTGAAGAAATACCTGCTGTAGAGGCACACTGTCACAAATGCCCTATGACTACATACAGTTGGATGGAGTGCTACAATATCACAGGAGAACCGGATGACGATGACCCACTAGAGATAAACATACCTGAGTCAGAAGGTATATGGGCAATAGAAGGCGCTCCTATAACTACTTATCAGTTTCTAAAACCACTCAAAATCAAGAAATTAAATATTGGTTTTGAGGAAAACCCGAAGTTTTCTAATATAGGAGATTATTGGGATGAGGAGACAATGGGAAAAATCACTGATTTATTACATGAGTTTCAAGATCTATTCCCTACAAAGTTCTCTGAGATGAAAGGCATAGTTGGAAACATTGGCAAAATGAAGATATCCTTGAGGCCTGATGCAAAACCGGTCAGGCAGTGAGCATACCAACTGAACCCGTGTTATAAAGAGAAATTTAAAGCGGAGCTCGACCGAATGCTAGAAGTAGGAGTAATAGAACTAGTTGAGGAATCAAAATGGATCAGCCCAATTGTGGTACAAGACAAGAATACTTCAGGGGAAGTCAGAATTTGTGTTGATCTGTAGAAACTTAATGATGATTGCTTACATGACCCATTTCCAACTCCGTTTATAGATGAAGTATTGGAAAATGTAAGAGGACATGAAATGTATTCATTTAAAGATGGATTCTCGAGTTACCATCAGGTCCAAATTGCCAAAGAAGACCGCTACAAGACTACCTTTGTAATAGAATGGGGATGTTACCAATACATGGTAATGCCCTTTGGACTAAAAAATGCGCCTGCAATTTTCTCCAGAATTGTAGTTGCGTCTTTTAAAGAATATATACACAAATTAATTGAAGTCCATTTCGATGATTGGACAATTTTTGGTCTCATAAAAGATCACATAGAAAATCTTAGATTTTTGTTAGAACGATGTCGTCAGTCCAGATTTCCCGCAATTTGAGGAAGCGTATTTTTTGTGCACCTTTTGGGAGCTCTGTTAGGTCATGTGGTCTATCATGATGGGATTTTGGTTGATCCATCTAAAATTTCCATCATCTTGGACTTACCACCACCTACCACAGTTATAAAATTAAGAGCAACGCTAGGGCATATGGGATATTACAGAAAGTTCATCAAAGGATATGCGCAAGTGACTACCCCAATGGAGAAATTGTTAAAAAAAATACTAAGTTCTAGTGGACATATGAATGTTAGAAAATTCTGGATAAGTTGAAAAGAGAAATGGCCACTGCACATATACTGATATTTCCAGATTGGAAAAAAATCCATGTTCATGTAGACACATCCTCCATGGCGCTTGGAGTGGTATTGACGCAACCCAGAGAAGAAGATATTGATCACCCCATTGCTTTTGCTAGCATGAAGCTATCAACTGCAGAAAATAATTACACTACAACATAGAGATAAGGACTTGTGATGGTCTATGAATTACAGAAATTCAGACATTTCTTGTTGGAGGGGAATTTTAAAATGTACATTGATCATTTTGCATTGAAATATTTGGTTAACAAGCTAGTGTTGGGGGGAATATCTTTCGGTGTCTCCTCCTCTTCCAGGAATTTGACTTTGAGATTATTGTCAAACTAGGACGATTAAACTTAGGACCAGACCACTTATCCAGAATAGAAAGTGGAGACGAACCTACTAGTATGGAAGACAATCTCTTGGATGCGCAATTGTTTGCACTAAATGCCTTTGATAACCATTATGAGGATATCATATAGTTCCTTAGTAGGGTTTTCACCAGCCGAGTTTACAACTGCGTAGAAAAAACAGTTAATAACACGGGCTACATATTTCTAAGTGATTGTTGGACACTTGTACAAACTGGGCCAAGATGAAATATTGAGACACTGTGTTTTTGAACATGAGCATCCTATTATATTAAGTGAAGCCCATGCTGGTGTTGCAGGATGACACTATCCAGGAAGGGCAAAGGTTCGCAAGATATTACAAGCTGGGATATGGTGGCCTACCATGCATGCTGATGCTAGAGATTATTGTCGCAGCTGTGATGTCTGTCAATGCACAGGAAAGCCATCCAAATGCAGACAAGGATGACAAGTATGTCAAGTATGTCAAGGATTTAGTACTGTTGATACACAGAAGTGTATTCTGGAGGTCTGCACATCTAATAGTGTCACCGGGAGAAATAGGGGCTACCAGGAAGAAAGCCAAACACAAAAAGAACATAAACCTTCTCGCTAGCTGTGGACATAGATATAACACACTATAAAACATAGAATGAACATAAAGTCAAAAGTAGAAAGGGTCACAGGTCTAATTCAACCTATGCACCAGAAGGTGTGTGACGTAACGGGCTCAAAATAGAAAGCAACATGCCAGAACACGCCAATTTCGACATGGTGGAGCACATGTAGAAAGTGGGAGAAGAAGTGCGTGCAAAAAAAGAGAAGTTGCTGAAAGTCATGGAGGATTTTCAAAACAAAGTTCGCATAAGTCAGTTTATGGAGCAATAACTCACGTGGCTTGAGATGAGCCACATGTGAGTGTTGGGGGCCTGTTGGGCCTGGGATAGAAGGGAAGAATTCATAAATAATTCTTCCCAAGTAAGGAAAGAAGAGTACAAGGAAGAAGAGGAAGGACCTATGACATAGGAAACAACATCAAAGAAGAAGAGAAGGATGCTGCAACAGAAGAGGGAAGATAAGGAGAAAGGTAAAGGGAAGGCGCGAGACGAGGAACCTACACTAGTTTTGAAAGCTATGATGGAAGCAAAGATCAAGAGATGTGATGACATGTCCGAATATTCACGGAAGCAGGCGTACAGATAAGGTAATGACTAGAAAGTGATAGTAAGGCATGATGCTGAGGAAGAAGTAGCCTTTAGCGATCATTGGTATAAGCTCGACTTGAGCCAGTGGAAACCACTTACGTAAAGGCATTTTTGTAAGTCAGGCCGATAACACCTTTTTGATCATATATTGCTAGAATAGGAAAAAAAATGTTAGAAAACAAGATTGCAGAGCAATAACATATATACAGTTAAATCATTAAACAAGATGCAAAAACACATTAAACACATTACAGAGAGACACAAATATAACGTGGTTCACCCAAATGATGGGCTACGTCCACACAGAAATCGCTAGTCCTTTTATTACCATCCAGAAAGATGAAGAGATATAACCTACAACAATACCGCTGCACTTCCTCTTCACGCTCTCACAGTCTCTCTCACAAAATCACATAGATTGTTTACAATGCTACAATACAATACAATACCATACCCAACCGTATTATAATGCTTTTCTTTTATAGGGGAAATACCATGGGAAAATACTACGGTTAAACCAATACCATGGGTCCACAAAACTGTTGGCCAACAAACATCCCAAAATACCTGAACAACAAAGAGGGGGAACGAGTGTACAGTAAACACAGGGTACAAACACAGCTGAATAATATCTCTGGATATGGAAGATCAGGCTCCACAACCAACAATTTCCTACTTGGAGACTGATCACAACAACTCCACCGTTGTTGCACTTGCTGGACTATCCTCTAGACCTTGGACTTAGAAAATTTCTTATTTCCACCTTCATGCTTGAAGACCAAGAGAAACCGAGCAGGAACTTAGTTTCTCTCTGGTTACTCCCTTTGTCAACATTTCTGCAGGATTCTGGCTAGTATGTATCTTTTCTAGTTTTAACAGTTATTCATCTAGAACATATCTTATGAAGTGGTGCTTGAGATGTATATGTTTAGTCTTCAAATGAAAGGCTGATTTCTTTGCAACATAAATGGCACTTTGGTTGTCACTGTACAACCTGCTATTCTCCTACTTCTTACCCAATTCCTCCATGAACATCTGTAACCAAATCTTCTCCTTACTAGCCTCTGCAGTAGCAACATACTCTGCTTCCATTGTTGAAAGTGCAACAACATGTTGCAATTTTGAAATCCAACTTACTGTTGTTCCACCCACAATAAACACATACCCTGTGGTGCTCCTCATTCTATCTTTATCACCAACCATATCTGCATCAACATATCCCTGTAGAACAGTGTCTGAGCCTCCAAAACATAATTCCATACACAACCGTGTTACAATGCTTTCTTTTATAGGGGAAAAAATACCATGGGAAAATACTACGGTTAACCCAATACCATGGGTCAACAAAAATGTTGGCCAACAAACATCCCAAAATCCTTGGACCCAAAAGTCGGGGAACGAGTGTACAATAAACCTGGGGTACAAACACAACTGAATGATATCTCTGGATCTGGAAGATCAGGCTCCACAACCAACAATATCCCACTTGGATACTGATCACAACAACTCCACCGCTGCTGCACTTGTTGGACTATGCTCTGGACCTTGGACTTGGAAAATTTCTTATTTCCACCTTCATGCTTGAAGGCCAACAGAAATCGAGCAAGAACTCAGTTTCTCTCTGGTTACTCCCTTTGTCAACATGTTTGCAGGATTCTGGCTAGTATGTATCTTTTCCAGTTTTAACAGTTATTCATCTAGACAATATCTTATGAAGTGGTACTTGAGATGTATATGTTTAGTCTTCAAATGAAAGGTCGAGTTCTTTGCAACATAAATGGCACTCTGGTTGTCACTGTACAACCTGCTATTCTCCTACCTCTTACCCAATTCCTCCATGAACATCTGCAACCAAATCATCACCTTACTAGCCTCTGCAGCAGCAACATACTCTGCTTCCATTGTTGAAAGTGCAACAACATGTTGCAGTTTTGAAATCCAACTTACTGTTGTTCCACCCACATTAAACACATACCCTGTGGTGCTCCTCATTCTATCTTTATCACCAGCCATATCTGTATCAACATATCCCTGTAGAACAGTGTCTAAGCCTCCAAAACATAATGCATGAGAAGTGGTACCTCTCAAATACTTGAGAATCCATTGTACTGCTTTCCAATCCTCTTTACCGCGGATTAATCATATACTTGCTCACAACTCCCACTGCATGTGAAATATCTCGTCTTATGCACACCATAGCATACATCAAGCTTCCAACTGTTGATGAATAGGGAATCTTGGACATGAATCTATCTCTTCCTGTGTCTCTAGACACATCTCTTTACTTAGTTTGAAATGGCTAGCTAAAGGTGTACTAACTGGTTTTGCATTCTGCAATCTAAACCTTTGCAACACCTTTTCTATGTACTCACCTTGAGACAACGTCAATTTGTGATTTTGCCTGTCTCTTCTTATTCTCATACCAAGGATTTGGTTCACAGCACCCAAATCCTTCATCACAAATGATTTAGCTAGTTTTATTTTGAGCACATTTATATCCTACATGTTAGACCCTGCAACAAGCATGTCATCCACATACAATAACAAGATAATATATCTTATGTTATCTAGCCTCTTGAAATAAACACAGTGGCCAGAATGACATCTATCATAACCTTGTTCTGTCATAAACTTATCAAATTTTAAATACCACTACCTTGGAGCTTGCTTCAAGCCATACAAGCTTTTCTTTAACCTGCAAACCAAATTCTCCTTCCCTTTGACCTCATACCCTTGTGGCTGTTGCATATAAATATCTTCCTCCAAATCCCCTTGGAGAAAGGTTGTTTTTACATTTAATTGTTAAAGATGCAAATCTTCTACCACCGCTAGACTTAAAATAGTTCTAATTGAAGTCATTTTAACAACAACATAAAATATTTCATCAAAGTCTATACCTTTATTTTTTGCAAACCCCTCTACAACAAGTCTAGCCTTGTACTGCTTCTTGCCTCCATCTTCTTCCTTCAACCTATAAACCCATTTATTCTGCAATGCCCTTTTTTCCATAGGCAACTGAACCAAAGCCCAAGTCTGGTTTCTTACCAATGAGTCCATCTCCTCATTCATGCAATGCTCCCACTTCTTTCTAGTTTTTACCTGCATTGCCTCTTCATAACATTCTGGTTCACGAGAATCAGTAATTAATAAATAATATAGTGAAGGAGGGAATCGTTCAGGGGGTCTACTTAACCTGGTAGATTTTCTTACAGTTGCAGGAGTTTCAGGTACCTGCTGCTGTTCTTGATTTTCTGGTGCCTTTGGAACTTCATTTTCTTTTATTTCATCAAGAACTGTGTATTCTGTGTTTTCCTTTTCCACTTTCTTTCCCTGCAACTGATCTTTGTACATAACCTTTTCATTGAATACTACATCTCTACTCCTAATAATTTTATGATTTTCAAAATCCATAAGCGATAACCAAAATCATCAACCCCATATCCAACAAAGGTACATTTATTGGATTTAGCTTCAAGCTTTGTTCTATCATATTTATCAATATGGACAAATTCTTCACAACCAAAAGTTCTCAGAAATGAGTATTTTACCTGTTTACCTATCCATGCCTCCTCTGGAATCCCACCATCCAAAGTGCTTGAAGGCCCTTTGTTTATTAAATAAACAACAGTGTTTACAACATCATCCAAAAACTGTAAGGGCAACCCTGCATGCAATCTCATACACATTGCACACTCCATGATCATTCTATTAATCCTTTCTGACACACCATATCCTTGTGGTGTTCCAGGGGCTGTCTTCTCTCTACGAATCCCATCGTGTGAACAGTAATTGTCAAACTCGTTGTTGCTATTAGAAAACGGGACCACAGAGCAAGAACATATATACAGTTAAATCATTAAACAATATGCAAAACACATTAAACACATTACAGAGAGACACATATATAACGTGGTTCACCCAAACGATGGCCTATGTCCATAAAGAAATTTCCAGTCCTTTTATTACAGTTCAGAAAGATGAAGGGATACAACCTGCAGCAAAACCTATGCACTTCCTCTTAACGCTCTCACAATCTCTCTCACACAATCATAGAGATTGTTTACAATGCTATAATACCATACACAATCGTGTTACAATGCTTTCTTTTATAGGGGAAAAATACCATGGGAAAATACTACGGTTAACCCAATACCATGGGTCCGCAAAAATGTTGGCCAACAATCATCCCAAAATCCCTGGACCCCAAAGTGGGGGAACGAGTGTACAGTAAACCTGGGGTACAAACACAACTGAATATATCTGGATCTAGAAGATCAGGCTCCACAACCAACAATATCCCACTTGGAGACTGATCACAACAACTCCACCGCTGCTGCACTTATTGGACTATGCTCTAGACCTTGGACTTGAAAAGTTTCTTATTTCCACCTTCATGCTTGAAGTCCAACAGAAACCGAGCAGGAACTTAGTTTCTCTCTGGTTACTCCCTTTGTCAACATGTCTGCAGAATTTTGGCTACTATGTATCTTTTCCAGTTTTAACAGTTCTTCATCTAGAACAGATCTTATGAAGTGGTACTTGAGTTGTATGTGTTTAGTCTTTGAATGAAAGGCTGAGTTCTTTGAAAAATGAATGGCACTCTGGCTGTCACAGTACAACCAACTATTCTCCTGCTTCTTACCCATTTCCTCCATGAACCTATGCAACAAAATCATCTCCTTACTAGCCTCTGTAGCTGCAACATACTCTGCTTCTGTTGTTGAAATTGCAACAACCTATTCCAGTTTTGAAGTCCAACTTATTGCTGTTCCACCCACAATAAACACATACCCTATGGTTCTCCTCTTGCTGTCTTTATCACCAACCAGAGCTGCATCAACATATCCCTGTAGAACAATGTTTGAACCTCCAAAACATAATGCATAAGAAGTGGTACCTCTCATATACCTGAGAATTCATTGTACTACTTTCCAATTATCTTTACCTAGAATATTCATATACCTGCTCACAACTCCCACTGCATGTGAATTATCTGGTCTTGTGCACACCATGGCATACATCAAACTTCCAACTGCTGATGAATAGGGAATCCTGGATATGCAATAAATCTCTTCCCGTGTCACTGGAGACATTTCCTTACTTAGTTTGAAATGGCTGGATAAAGGTGTACTAACAAGTTTTTCATTCTGCATTCTAAACCTTTGCAACACCTTTTCTATGTACTCACCTTGAGACAATGTCAATTTGCGATTTTTCCTGTCTCCTGTTATTCTCTTACCAAGGATTTGCTTTGTAGCACCCAAATCCTTCATTGCAAATGATTTAGCTAGTTTTATTTTGAGCACATTTATATCCTGCATGTTAGACCCTGCAACAAGCATGTCATCCACAAACAATAACAAGATAATATATCTTCTGTTATCAAGCCTCTTGAAATAAACACAGTGGTCAGAATGACATCTATCATAACCATGTTCTATCATAATCTTATCCAATTTTAAATACCACTGCCTCAGAGCTTGCTTCAGGCTATACAAGCTCTTCTTCAACATGCAAACCAAATTCTCCTTGCCTTTGACCTCATACCCCCGTGGTTGCTGCATATAAATCTCTTCCTCCAAATCCCCATGGAGAAATGTTGTTTTTACATCTAATTGTTCAAGACACAAATCTTCTAGGGCCACTAGACTTAAAATAGTTCTAATTGAAGTCATTTTAACAACAGGAGAAAATAGTTCATCAAAGTCTATACCTTTATTTTGTGCAAACCCCTTTACAACAATTCTAGCCTTGTACTGCTTCTTGCCTCCATCTTCTTCCTTCAACCTATAAACCCATTTATTTTGCAATGCCCTTTTTTCTGCAGGAAACTGAACCAAATCCCAAGTCTAGTTTGTTACCAATGAGTCCATCTCCTCATTCATGCCTTGCTCCCACTTCTTTCTAGTTTCTACCTGCATTGCCTCTTCATAACATTTTGGTTCACTAGAATCAGTCATTATTAAATAATACAGTGATTAACCCAAACGATGGGCTATGTCCACGCAGAAATTGTCAGTCCTTTTATTACCGTCCAGAAAGATGAAGGGATACAACCTACATCAATACCACTGCACTCCCTCTTCACGCTCTCACAGTCTCTCTCACATAATCACATAGATTGTTTACAATGCTATAATACAATACAATACCATACCCAGTCGTATTACAATGCTTTTCTTTTATAGGGGAAATACCATGGGAAAATACTACGTTTAACCCAATACCATGGGTCTGCAAAACTGTTGGCCAACGAACATCCCAAAATCACCGAACCCCAAAGTGGGGGAACGAGTGTACATTAAACATGGGGTACAAATAGAGTTGAATAATATCTCTGGATCTGGAAGATCAGGCTCTGCAACCAACAAACAACATGTGGGATGAGGATAGTAAGTCGACTGGGATAGCGACTGAAGCTGAGTCTTTTAGAGTCTGTATCGAGTCATTACTGAGTCTATAACAGGCATGTATGGGAATATATTGAGTCTGTAATAAGGCTATAAAAGGATAAACCCAAGCTGTAAATGGCTTAGCCTTTCAACTAGTTAGCTTGTTAGCAAGTTCTTGTTTAGACGCTTTTGAGATGATTAGTCGATACAACAATTTTGAGTAAGTGTCTAGGCTCTGGGAGCTAGACTAGAGGTAGATAGTTTTGTTCACTGACTCTAGATCGCTGTTTGCATATGAGTAGTGGTTCTACAGCTGAGTGCACAGACATATAGAGAAGGTTGAGTCAATCCAGGCTGTGTGCGGATCACTGAGTAGGAGTAGAGTAGAGTGATAAAGATAGAGAAGATAAAATAGCATGAGAGGGAGGACAAGTCTGTAGAGATAGAAGAGAATATATTGAATAGAGTATGTAGCTTTATGTATATACAAAAGGTGCAGCTGTTTCCTCATTCCAATGCTAGATTAAGAGCACCTTGTGGTTTTTTCCTAGATGGGTTTCCACTTTACATACTGTGTATATCTATGAATGTTGAGTAGCTTAGACAAGTGCATATTTACTGTGTTTAATGATTGATTGGTTATTGTGCTTTTAAGGGCTAACTGTATGAATGTTGTATGTCGAGTAATGGATATGTATGCAATTTTTGTTCACTGCACATTTGTGTAAGATTGCATAAAGAAGGGCACATCATATCCCATGTTGACAAAGAACGTGAAAACCACCAACCCTCTTCTCGGTCTTTGTTGCAAAACCTTGGCGCAGAGCCAAGGACTTAAAACACCCTCCCACACAAACTGTGGAAATGTGGTTCTGGCAGTTACCCATAAGAACTGAGATATGTCGGGTGTGAGGGAATTTGTGTCACAGGTGTTTTCGATTGAGCTCTGCTTTGCTGGGCCGATATCTTAGGCTTTGCTGAGCTGACCAAAAGGAGGGCTTTACCGTGGTCGTAGGGGGAAGAAAAACCAATAGTTCAACCTCCACTTCACTCTTTTTTGTGGGTTTTTTTGCATCACATTTGGGATTTCTAGGACTTGCACCATCCATATTTTTCCTCATCTCCCATCGCCTCTCACCACTTTCTATACTCCACTACAAATATATCCACCCTCTTCCCACTCTAGATCTAAGATTACATTTCTTTTTTTAATCCATTTCCTGCTTGCATCTTCCTTTGGCGTCTTGAAAACTTTACCCTAGTCACAAAATCCATGACATCCCATGCTACCGCTTGTCCCTCTCTTATTGCCACCATCTCTACCTCATCTCCCACTCCGCCTTCTATTCTCATTTTCCTTTCCCTACTACCACTCTCCTTATATTGGACACTTTAGAATACTTTTTATTCCCCGACCTTAACTCAAAATCTTTCCCTCTCTTTTTCTTAGCAATCCACTTATCACTGCATGCCACATCCCCTTTCTCTTTTCCCTAGCCACCCTATGACATCTATCTCGTGCAACTCCCATATTTACTCTAGAAACCATCCATTTTTGTTGCAAAAATTTAGATCCCATAATCTCCACCATCATTCACATGGAGTGTTCATTATGCATCGCTCTCCTATCCTTCCTTGTTGTCTCACAAAGCTATCTCTCCTTGGCCACAATTCCTTCTCTTATCCCCGTTGCCTTTTTTCGAAAATCCATAGCACACTTTGCATGTGTTCAATCTACTAAGGAAACCATAGCCTCTATTTTTATTTTTCTTACCCATCATCCTTCATGCAATGTCCTAACCACACCCTCAATGACATTTTAAGGTTCACAATTCATCGCCTTTGATTTTCTTCCCTACCCAAAAAGAACAATTCGAGCTTGAGTTTCCATTGCAAGTCTACTCTCATTTTATCTAGGACATGGTCTCTTTTCAACAATACTATACTTAGAAGTAATAGTTTTTAGTTTCAACAGTACATGCTTCTAAGCATGAGCATCAGTTTTAGTTATTTTGTAGCATATTTTAAGTGTTTTTGGTAGTAGCACATTAGATCCAATTCCTCCGAGCTCTTGCATCTACACATCACTTTTATGGTAGCACATACCATATAGATATAAAAGTTCATTTTCTACTTGTACACAAGAATTATCTTACGCTGAGTTCAATCCATACATAGGGAAACCAGGTGTCTCCACTCTCCTTGTCTACGTAGCATAACACACTGAGTAGCCAAGTGTTTCCACCCTCTAAGTCTCAACCTCTCTCACTAGCAATCCAGGTGTCTCCACCCTCCCAGTCTCAACAACTCCAATAATCCTTTGTACCAACATCACTACAGCTTCTTCGCAACTATGGTAGCCTACACTCCTCTACAATGCTCTTTAACTTAAACCGGGAGGTGGAAAGAAAGGATGCTTTCGATTTAAACCATGAGGTGGAAAGAAAGGATGCTTTCGATTTAAACCGAGAGGATTGGGATGAATAAGGGATTAGTCATCCCACTTAGTCTATGGGGGGTCTTGTTCACACTTGAACCCATTAGTTACTTAGCTTGATCTTTGATTAAATAATGGAGCTTCATTAATGAGTTCTCTTTGATGTAAGGTTATACAAAGGGCTAGCAAGTCCTCTTTTGAATGCAAGTCAGTCCTATGCTTAGTTTGTGTCATGTGTATTATTCTCAGTTATTGGCAATCATTTTAGTGGTTTCTTCTTAAAGGGGAGGCTCAAAGATCCCTCTTTGAGCCTCACCCCTCATTGTTAAGCATCACAATTACTTCAAGTTACTAATGGATTTTGCACTCTTTAGTACTCCTACTTTTGTTTTACATGGCAATGGAGAATCTAAATTTCGAATCCTACAACCAAGGCCCTAAAACCTAGACTATTGTTGGTTTTATATCAAAGAAAAAAATTCTAGCTCATTTTAGTTATATTGCTTTTAGAGGTTGTTGTTATTCACAAAGGCGTGGACGAATATAAACAATGGTTTTCTTTAATAAAATGAGCATAAAAGAGATCTTATTCATTCATATTTTAACTTCTAACATTACTCAAATGCTAATGAGATTTCATGACAAATCAAAGCAAAACCTCTTTTCATACAAAATGATGGAAATATGAAAAGACACAAACTTTTGTGGTCTCCTATTGAAGAAAATCTAAGAATGCAAGACTTTCTTTTTCTTCACCTTGTAAGATATGAAAGGGATCAAATAGAAGCAAACTAATATTACTTATAATGCATGACAAGTATATGCCAAATCAATTAAAGATTTTTTTTTTCTCCACTAAACATGCAATGAGAACATGACCAAACACCTAGGGGTTTTCAACGTATAATGAAAAAACCACTAAATGATGATTTTAAAGGCTTAAAAATGAGAATTTTGAAAATCCAAGAAAGAACTAGATCCCACTTGGCCTAATTAACCTAAGTTCATTTATTTTTATTTTTTAATTTTTTTTTAACCCCACCTAGGTGTTCAGTCTTTTTCCTTAAGAAGGGTGCATATGGAAGGGTGCGTCCGTGCCTTGTTTCTGTTGAAAAGTGTGAATGTTCATGCTTTTCAATAAGAAAAAGGTGCAAATGAGACCTAGGAATCCTAATTATATACAAAACTAAAAAAAAAGTAAGTTTTGAGTGGGTCCTTCTGAGGTAGACTAGGTTAAGGGTATAAAGGACCTCATAACACCTATTAAAGTCTTGCAACAATGTTGATATGCCTCTAGCTTTGTGAGGACATCTCATAACACTAGACTTTTAGACCAAAATGGCAAGCAATGTTTGAGAAGAAGCCGTCATATTAACTTTTCTTAGACTCAAACAAGACACTAGGTCTACTAGAAGATATAGGTTTTTTAAAGCCAGTTCCCTTACAATCAAGGTAACCAGAGACACAATCAACAAGGTTATGCTCTTGAATTTCACATACAAGGATTATCAAACTCAAAATAAATGAAAATAAAATGAAGCAAGATACCTCCAAAACTTTTCACAACTTTTTGAATCAATTTCAAGGCAAAACACTCTAAAAAGTCACCCAGATCCTCCAGACATGACACTGAAGACCCTACAATGCTCACAGAATCCAATCAAACCAAGTATTTTAGGAAGAATAGGGTGAGAACTAAGAAAAATCCAAGCATTGTTTAATTCATGTATGTTCATAGTAACAAGTGTGAACATTTGCGCCTATTACCATAAGAAAGCACGAATTCACCCTACCATTCACATATGCCACTAAAGAAAGCACAAAGGTCACTTAGGATAGACTAAAAAAATAAAAAACTTAGGAAATTTCAATTTTTTGGGGGAAATTTTAGATGTCTGTGATATGTCTATACCTATTAGAGATTGAAACACCCAAAATAGAGATGCAAAATTGATCAATAAGGACCCTACGGAGGCCATCTCTCCCTAGTAGAGTAACCAATTATGTTGTTCATAATTAAATCCTATGAGTAGGGCAAGGTCACCAATGTGTTGAATAAAGAGATATTGACCTTAATGACTATGTCTATTGGCTAAGAAGACTCACAATAATGCATCAAACAACTTATAAGACTCTAACAAGTAGGTATAAGATGGAGAATAAATTATACGAAAGAGGAGTATGTACCTTTTTCAAAGGTTGATTCTAGATGATTATTTACCTCTTTTCCAAATATGATCCTTATTGCCTAGTTCCAACCTACAAAAAAATGAAGCCACCTTCCTCAAACAATTTTGACTACAATGAAGAATGCAAATAACTTGAAATACAAACAAAATATAGACTATCTAATCAATTTCAATATAAACCATGAACCATTCTTCAAGTCAATGACCAACATATGAAACACATGTTTGGGGGAGGGAAAAATGTCAAATTTTAATGATGACAATGAAAAAATTACAAATCATACCTTCTCACTACCAAACACCTCATTGAAGCCAAATATTTAGTCTCTCTACTCTTGCACTCTTGAAGTCCCACTCCGATCTACTGAATGAATATAAATGATGAATTCACATGAGGTAAACAACTTCCACACTCAAGGATAGAGGGCTCAACAATATAGGGTTACTGAAATGGATGGGAATGAGGAATGCGATGAGTAGTGATTCTTCCAACATTATCCTTCTATCTTAGGTGTCCCCATATTGTCCCATCTCATCTCCTTTTAATTTTGATGGAGATAGGTGGAGATAGTTTCAAAGTGGTTCAACAGGTTACAATCAAGCCAATTAGTTTGAGAAACATCCATGACTTCCAATTTTGAAGTTTTTAATATTTTCATGAAATTCACACCCCGACCAAATGCAATATGCTGATGGTTCACTCCTTGATAGTTTGCAAGGTGTGAATTGGTAGTTTTTGGTGTAATCATGCCTTTGTATAAGGGAACATGTGAATGTTTCACCCCCTACTATTATAGCTCAAAATGACACTTCTATGCCTGTGACCACTTTCCCATGATTCCGTCGCATGTTGACATTTCTATGACGACACTTCATGAAAGTCATTGAAAGTCACTGAAAAAACACCTATAGGACCCATATCTTGAGTTCTGTAACTCCATTTGACCTTATTTCTACACCGTTGGAAATGTATTTCAGTTAGCTAAAACTTTCCAGAAGACACCAAAGTCTGAAAATGCCCAGAAATACCTTAAAAATGCATTTTTTGTGTACTCGCGACTCTCCTTATAGGCAAGTCGCGAGTCATACGCGAGTCTTGTGTATTACAAGTCGCGGATGCTTGTATTCGTGGGTTGCTCTTGTTGAAACTCGCGGGTCATTCGCGGGTTGTCCTGCTTCATAGTCGCGGATATGTCTCTTAACATTTAAACATAAAAACACGCCTTTTCGGATTAGTTTGGGTAGTTATACAACTGACTCCTTCAGTTGTAACCACTTTGTCTTCGCCCCTATCTCTTCTTTAAGCATATAAATAGAGGTAGGGAGGTTATGAGAGGGGACTTGGAATTTATGCATTGTTATGCTGGAGGAATCGGGACTCTCTTTTCCCACACCTTTGCCCTGGAGGTCTTCCCCTTGTGTTGCAGAGCTTGGAGACTGAGTTCTTTGGAGAAGAGAAGCAGCAGAACCAGATCAAGGTTTCGTGAGGTGCCAAACTTGAAGAGAAGGTATACTTGTACTTGTTTTCAAGATTAATAAATATGTGATGTCCTTCTTCTTCCAAAATCATTGTTCAATGTGTGATTGAATCTCTGTTTATGATCATATGATGATGTTATTCAGATCATTTATTCCATGTTTATTTGATTATCATTGTTTTATATGTGGTCATAATGGTTTGAGGAAGGTATAATTCGTTTTGCAGGTCTCTTGGAGTGAGAGGAGCAAGAAGAGGATTGAAGAGAAAGCTTGGACCAGCCTTCAGTTAGTCAGGTGTGGACCTTTCTCATCTCTGATCTTGTTTATATATACTTGCTGAACATTGTGCATCTCTCTTTCAACCCCAGTACGTTGATGGCCTCTTAAACCCTAGCCATAGGATACTTTCCTTTACAACACTACTAGTGTACAAGGTGTGGAAATTTTCTCTTTTATGGTTTCAATTTTTTAGTGTGAAGGGAACTGTGTTGAGATCTCACTTTTAATGCTTAGGTCCATCATCAAGGGTCAAATCATGGGCTCTTCCATCCATAAGTGTCCTTTTTTGTTAACAAATAATGACACTTTGAGTGTTGTCTTTTGAATTGTTTTCACGAACAGAGAAGTACCTAATTGAGCTATTACACATATACATTCCATTTTTGCTAGTGAGCATCTGTAGCCCCAGAAGTGTTATCTTTATGTCCCTTTATAACTAAAATTCCTTTCCCAAACCTTTTATTTTATTATTATTTTTAAACCAAAAAGGGATATATATATATATATATATATATATATATATATATATATATTTATTTTCATGGGAAAAAATAAACAACGATCTGGCTTGAGAATTTCCAAGCAACCAAGTTTTACAATCCAGAAGGAGAACGCCAGAAAGGCCTTGAACTGAACACTTTATTATAGAGGAGGAGAAAGACTCCAAAAAAGACAAATTACAGCTTAAAGAAAAACAATTAAGGGATTGGATGATGATAGCTGGGTTCTCTGTTGATGCAAAGAAACCCCTGAGACAATAGACAATATTTGTTGGGAAGGGAGTCTGCCGAATTATTAATGTATCGAAGGATGTGGAAAAAGGAAACCTTGTCAAATTCCTTTATTGTATTACGAATTCTCTACAATGTTCTATTCAAAGCAGAATTATTGAAGCAGTCAACTGAATTTAGTTTTTTAATCAACATCTCAGAGTCGTCAAAATTTTTTATTGACTTGTAACCTTTATCAATGACTATATGAATCTCCATGAGAAGGCTGTAGCTTTTATAATGGTTATTTGACATGGTCCCAAGACCCCAACTGAAACTGATTTCTGACAATCTATCCGAAGAAATAACCAATCCCCCGACACCTTAGATTCCAAGATTACCCTTGGATACTCCATCAAAAAAGATGATCACTGCAGAAGAAGTGCACCATAAAGATTTTAATTCATCATTGGTTCCACGAAAACGCCGAGGAAAAGCATAAACAGGTTTGGAGCAAATTGATTTTCTCAGCCCAAGAGAGTGAATTCCCAACCACTTAGAAAATGCAGAAGGAAGAGAGGTGGAGGCCATCGAGTTTGAAGCCAACGAGCTGCTAGCTAATTCATCGATTTGCAATTTGATTTTGGAGAAAACTTGCTGCTGATTCGGAGAATTATTCTTGAATATGCAGTCGTTTTTGGAACTCCAAAGCTTCCACCATGTGAGCTTAGGGATTGAATGCCAAATAAGATGCCAGATTGCAGAGTTTCCCAATTTCCGAGGATGCCGATCATTCCAGTTAAGATAAAATTCATTCACAGAGGATTAGAGAGGAGCAGAGAAGATAGTGCCATGGAGCACCATATCCCACACCTTTTTAGCAAATTCACATCCGATAAACAAGTGATCAGCCGACTCAAATTCTAAATTACAAAAACATCATCGAAATGGGCCATAAAAACCACATTTTAGCAAATTGTTACCAGTGAGGACTTTGTTTTGCAGAAGAAACCATGATTTTTTTTTTTTACTTTAGGAAGGCAGTGCGATCACTAGACTAATTTCCATAATGCTGGGGAAAGAGAAGAAGGATGAGAGACTTGAAATTCAGAGTAACCATTAGCTGCTGAGTACAATCTTGTAGATCCCCAACCCCAAGTGTCTTTAATGGAATAGTTGACTGGAGCAAGACCAAAGAGGAGGTGTTGGCACCCCAACAACTCCCCTTGATTTTGTACAAAATCAAGAGACCCTCATTAGAATTCTTTAAGTATTTGCTCTTAATTTTCCTTCATCTTATCTTCCTTACTTTGGTAAGTGGTTTCTTGGATTCCTTTCTTTGATCCTTTGCTTTTTTGCGGTGCTTATTCTTTCGCTTGGATTTCATTGTATATTTGATGATTTGGATATCTTTGTCGTAGGCATTTTTTTGGTCCTTTAGTTGATGAATAACACCTACTCAGTCTTACTTGAGCTTATTTGAGATAATCATATTCTTCGGTTTGGCTTGATTGGATTTATATGGTGCTTCGACAATTGTAACAAATTTTGGCTTGTTGATGCATTTGCGAATTGACGACCATTTTGGTAGATCATAATTAATTAACTAAAGCTCAATTTGAATAATTATGATTTACGTCTTGAAAGAATTTATATCAAATAACGGGACCATACTCTTACTTTTGAATTTGAATGATTCATTGATTTTTCCGGACCTTTAACATTTGATTAAAATTTTGATCTCCTCATGAATTATATCAAGGCTTCAATAGTTTGATTTTTCATACTAGGCAAATTATAAATATTTAAATTCATCTTATTTTATGTAATGTTTGGGTTAATTATATAGTTCATTAGTTATCTAAAACATTAGCCCCAAAATACTATGCCTAAATGACTATTCAAACCTCCATTCAAATTTTACCATAATGACGTTCATACAATTCAAAACTATCAATATGACATTTGTTCTCTACCCTAGCTTGGATTAAACCACAAATTATTTTATTATTTGACATAGTGCAATGAAATTATAATCTTTTCATCAACAAGATTTCAAATGTCATTCTTAATGACTATACAAAAACTTATTTTCATTTTCTACACCATCATTTGCCTCGTTATCAAGCCCTAAAATGGATGAGTTAACCTATGACAAGTGCATGAAAGCAAAGACAAATTTATACATGAATATTCCATTATTCATAAAAGGTGGACTTACAATATTGAAACGTAAAAGGTTAATGAGATCCATAACATAAGATCCGTTTACTTGATATGCACCAGAAATTATTGTTTTACATTTATGAGGGCGTTTATCAAAACCTCATTACGGTTTTGAAGAAGAAAGTGTCAAGCAACAAATCACCAGATTGCAATTAAAGAGGTATTCTACCTTATCTACGCTTCACCAGAGGTTGTGTAATCATGGAAGAAACACACTCATTCCGTCACCAAATCACTGCCAAGTTTTCGGTTATGATGGAATTAAATTGCTTGATTCTTGCATGGAAGTAAATCATGTGCCACGTTGCATTAGCCAGAATAAAGAGATTGTAGTGGTTACGATTTCAAAGGAATAATTCACGGAGTTTGTTCTATCGAGTCTTTCAACTAGATGGCGGAAAAGTTCCACCAATTCGCTAGAGTGAGGGAAGTCATATTTTCCCTCTTATTATTTCCTTCACAATAATTCTCTCCTTCATGTTCTTTCATATTTTTTTTTAAAAATACAAATTTATTAGAAGGATATTATTAACTTCTCTTATTTTACAGGGATATCTTTTATGAAAGTTAAACGATGGAAATTCATTAGTCATCCAAAGTTTGGTGAAAGTAATTAAGTAGATTTACAAGCAAAAGATTTCGATTGAATTGTTTGAAGAATTGGTTTAATTTTATTATTATCCATCGACCATCTTATCACCCAAACTATCCAGAAAGATGCTAAAAAAAGCGTTGCTACAAGAAGCACAAGGAAATATAATAGTTCACTCAAGTCATTGTTAAAAAAACACCATGTTGGTCAGCATTCAGCGCACCAATGCATCCAGTTGATGAAGTTCATGTGAGAGGGAAGATACTTCATCTTTTAACCTTTCAGAGTAATTATCTTTTACTTGTTCACACAATTTTGATAGACTGCTATTATTTAATGTGTATTTTTTTTGGTTGAACAAGTGTAAGCGGATCACGCACCAGTTGAAAGAGGCAAATTTCGGGCTCCATTTGCCACCGAACCATGAAGAATCTGACGATTTCGTTCAAAAACCACTTCCCAAATAGGGTATTTTACCTCTAACCATGGGCCATTTCCCAAAACAATGCACGAGATATGAGATATTTGCTCCTGTTTTAGCTAAAGTTTTCCAGAATTTTCTGTTACTTTCAGATCCGTTTTCGGGAGTTGGGTTATAATTCAATCTCTCTATTTAAATAGGATGGGGACTGCAGTGTAAAGGGGTGGGGTCTTCATGGATTGGGAGATGAATTTATTCTCTTCTGTAGTTACTTTCCTTTCTGTAAACTTTGCTTTGAAAGGGAGAATTGTGGAGACATTGCCAAAGGAAAGACGCTTCATAAAATTATGTAAATTATTTTCACAACTCTGTTTGTTTTTCCTTGGGGGATTCGAAGATAAATAGAGGACAACTGCTCTTGGAGTTCAGAAGATCTAATTTTGAAATAGACTCTTTTCCCGTTGGAAGGGTGTTAAATTGCAGACGTTTCCCAAACATAAATAAAACTGGTATCTTTTGATTTAGTTTTTGAAGTATATATTACTCCTTGTTATATTTCCTCTGTTCCTTTGATCTGCAATATACCGTGTTATATTTGCATTGATGATATATATATGTTCGAAGATTCGACAGGTTCAAATCCATAATTTAAATTGTGTTATTTAAATCAAGTTGAATAATTTGTATTGTTTGATTTGATTTATTACATTATATAACAATTGGTTCATTCATCAAAGCATTTGTTTGCATAGATGTTTTTCTGAAGAAGATCATTTTGTTACCAACATAAGATATTGAACATCTAATACCTTGCTTGTTTTTGTAACAGTTAATGTAATCTAAACTGATTGATCGTCCTTTTAGAATATATGACTGTATTTATATCAAGATTATGGTGAACAATTAGAGATTTCTCTCAAAATTCCATCATGCCTTAACAATATTTATTTACAGAAAAGTGAGTATTAGTCTTTTATTAACAGCTCTTGGCCAAGATAGGATTAGTTAGGTTAAATTAATTTCCAATTCATAGTTTAGTTTTCTATCTTTAATCTTAATAACTGTTAATTAATTTAGCTAGTTTATTTTTCAATCTTTGATAAAACTTTTGAAAACCAAAACAGAGACTCTCCTTAAGAGAGCAATATAGAAATTAGAAATAAACAGTTAGGTTTCATTTAGTAATTGTTTTATAGGAAATTTTATTGTTTGCAAATAAATAGATTAGTTTAAATCTTAATTAGGACTTAGTTTAGGACACTTTTTTTAAGTTCAAGTAGTAAGACTCTCTTCTTGAGAGCAAATATACAAAGGCAGCGGGGCCTTTATTCCTGCGATATTTAGTCATTACAAACACACCGAGGGCTGTTTTAAGCGCTTTGTGTGGATTATTTCTCCTTAGTTGGCCAGGTCAGAAAATACGGCCAACATGAGGGAGATCAACAATTTTTTTTGAGAACAAAGATGGACAGGAAGATCAGGGAAAGACCAACCCACCCAATTTCCAGCGCTGTCCCAAGAGAAAAAGTCAGCCAATCAGAGCAGACCTTTATTGGTTGACCAGTCCGTAATCTCTAATAATGAAATGACCGAAGAGAGAGCAGGATTTCCTGAGATGTTATCCTCCCAAAGACGGATCTTCTTCCCATTACTAGGGATTCTATAGAGTTGTTGATTAAACTTGTCAAATCCTTTTCTACAAGAGTTCCAAATAGTTGTTCCTGAGGGCGTATTAGACCAGGTTATATTTCTCAAAGAGCCTTAATTAAGGTATTTCATCCTAAATATCTTACTGACAGGGAGATTCTTGTCTACATAGAGCTGCCAAATAAGTTTACCACCTATTGCTAGATTAGCCAGACCAGGGTCTCGAATCTGTAAGCCACCTTCATAAATGGGTTTTTTAGTATTTCCCAGCTTGCGAAGGGCATTTTATTCTGACTTCCATTTCCACCGTTCCAAAGAAAGTCTCACAACAATTTAGCAATATGGGCCGAGATAGATTTGGTGGTGAGCAACAAAGAGGATTGAAAGATAGGTAATGCAGAGAGAACTGACTTGATCAAAATCAATTTTCCATCCTTATTTAACCACTTACCTCCCCAAGAGACAATATTAGCTTTCATATTAGCAAGCACTTCGAGCCAGAGAGAAGGAGGAGCTGGTCCAAGAGTTAAAGGCATATCCAAATAATTTATCCTCTCCCACTTGACATGGCCAGGAAATCCCAAGGAGTTTGCTATTCGAAGAATAGTAGGAAGATCAACATTCCAACTGTAGATTTCACTTTTATTATTGTTGATCAAGGCGCTTGAAATAAGACAAACTTTTGCATAATATCTTTAAAGGCCCTGTCAATATTTAAGGAGGCCTTACCTAGGAGGAGAGAGTCATTCGTGAAGAGAGGGTGGTTTATAAGTTCCACTCCCCTAGCAATATTTTTTCCCGGAATGAATCCAATTTCTTTTTAAGCAGAGATTTTTTGCCATCAATATGTACAGAAAAGGCGACATCGGACAGCCTTGACGGAGACCTCTAGCTGGATTGGAAGAATTTTGTTGGTCTGCTATTGACTAGTGGTGGAATCCAAGGCCTGTCAGTACAATCTTTGATCAAGTTTATAAACTTAGAGCTAAAACCAAAGGAAAGAAGAACATCATAAAGAAATGGGAGTTTTAAATGGTCAAAAGCATTTTTCATGTCCAACTTTATTAACATTCCTTTCTCCGTTCGTTGGAATCTTGAACGGATAACTTCTTGGACTGGATAACATTATCAACTAGGTGCTTGCCTTTGACAAAGCCCCCCTGAAGAGGAGAGATCAACTTACCCAACAAAAGCTTGAATATGCTAGCAAGAAGTTTGGCTAGTATCTTATAAGAAGCGTTACACAATGAAATAGGGCAGAACATGCCAAAAGAAGAGGGGTTAACTTCCTTAGGAATCAGAGCAAGGAATGCAGAATTTGTACACCCAACCAATTTAGATTTATTTTGGAAAGATGTCACCATACGGATTAGATCTGTCTTAATTATGGTCCAACAGACTCTGTAAAAATGAAAAGAAAAGCCATCTGGCCCAGGATCTTTATCTGGCTCCATAGCCCATATGACATCCAGAATTTCCTGGTCAGTAAAGGGTTTCATTAAGACTTGGTTATCTCTGGCATTGACAAGAGAAGGTGCATTGTCCAAGAACTCTGCAACAATTCACCATCAGTAAGGCCATCATCCTGGAACAAGAGCTAGAAATGTCTACTTGCAACCTGTTTTAGCATATCTTGACCTTTAATGGTGTCCCCATCTCCAATAGAAATTTTTGAGATATGATTCTGCGACAATCTGACCTTGCATTGGCGATGGAAATAAGCAGTGTTTTTATCACCTGCCAGTAACCAAAGGTTGCGAGACTTTAGCCTTAGGAACTCCTCTTCTTGTCGAAAATATTGAGAGGTTTTGAGTTGGGTAAGATTTTCCAAAGCTAACTGGGGTTCTGATATTTTGCTGACTTCCATTTATAGCTGAAGAGCTGATAATTCCAAAAATCACTCTTGCTTGATGGAGCTAGGAGCATTATGGGGGGATTTAACCCAAGATTTTAGAGCATATTTGGTTCATTTTAGCTTATGTTCCCAGAAGAAACTGGGAGAACCATCAACATAAAGGGACCAATCTTGAGCAATAGTGTCGAAAAAACCATATCTCTCAACCTAGAGTAGGCTGAAATGAAATGGTATTGGTCCCAGATTTTCTTCTTTCTCAAACAGTAGTGAGATAGGGTGGTGGTCAGACGAGAGTTTGGGCAAGATTTTAGAAGAGATCATGAAATTCCCATCCAACAGGGAGCTGTGAACTAGGAACTGGTCAAGATGAGCAACAATGTTTGCTGAACCCACTCTATTATTAGACCACGTATATCATCCAGTTTTGTGTTTAATATCATTAAAATCGCATGAAATTATCATCTCTTCCACTGTATCATGGAATTGGTCCTTACCTAGAAGCCCACCATTTTTTTCGCAAGGGGCCAGAGTTATATTAAGATCTCCAGCTAAGTCAATATTTAGAGGAGAATTAAACTCTAAAAACTCATCCAACGATTTCCAGCAATATTTTTTTTCATGGTAGTTGAATGGGACATAAAGGTTAAAAAGGGACAGGGAGATTTTGCTAGAGATGTGGTAGAGATCAGTATATATCCAATGCTGAGTGGCATACCATTTTTTTAACTGAAAATTTTCTTTGCACTAGAGAGTGGCTAATCCCCCAGAGGTGCCTCTCAAGCTAACAACTTTGCTTGCATTCAGATTCCATTTAGATTTACTAAGAAGAAGAAGGGATTCCTCTTTTATTTTAGTCTCTTGGAGCAAGAGGATTGCTGAAGGGACCATCTGCAATTTTTTTTTAATGGATTCAACTTTGATTGGATTTCCCAATCCCCTGCAGTTCCAAGAGGAAAAATGCATTACTTATCCAGGTTGGAGGGAGTGATAACTCCCTTTGGAGGCCTAGTCCTCTTGCCTTTTATGAACGACATTTCAATGGTGGACTGGCTACCTTGCATCTTTATCCTCTCTGCCTCTTCATCCCGAGCCTCCTTACGAGACTTCCTATCGACCTTTTTAGAAGGTTGCTCAAATGTGTCATCTTCAGAAGAGCCTGAACTTTCAATCTGCTTCTTCTTAGTTATATCAACATATGAAGGAAAATCGTTGGCTCCAATTGGAGAGAGTTGCAAGGGATTACCATTCCTGGGGAGTTATGAAGTAGATACTCCATCTTGTTCCAATATTCCAATGTTCAATTCAGGCACCTCAAGCAGTCCTTCCAAATGAGGCAATACACCCTCTTCAAGGGGAGGAGCTTCAAGAATACTAAGAGTAACAAAATGATTGAAGGATTCCTTTTCTATAGCAGAAGGATTAGAGAGATTCTTTTTGGTAACAATAACTCCTTTTGTATCCTTTCCTTCTTTACCTTTAGATTTAGTTTCATGTTTGGAAATTCCAGCTTTCTGAGCTTGGGTCCACTGGTCATTCTTTTCTTTTTCAAGGTACTCTTATGCTTTCTTCTTGTAGTTACAAGAAAAATGGCCATACCCATGACAAAAACGACACTTAAAAGGTATTTTCTCATAGTCCAATTATTGAATGTAAGACCAATCAACAACTGTGATATTGATCGCCTTTGGTAGGCCAATCTCCAAATCTACTTCAATGCATATTCTTGCACATCAAAATTGATCTTTCCTTTCTACCCTGTCTATATATTTTCCAAGCTTATTCCCAATGGATTCCAGAGAGTCTGGGTTCCAGCAGTGTAAAGGTAAGTGAGGGAGTCTTACCCAGACAAGAACTGCGGACGTGACATCTTGGGTGGGGTTGAAATCAGGAGTCCACTTGTTTAGATAAATACCATGAGGGCCCATGAAGTATGGTCCATTCTGAAAAATGAGATCCCTATCTTCGACTGAATCAAATACAAAAACAAAGAAGCCTCTTCCAATGAAGTGATTTCAGATGCCTTCCGAAACTAAGGGACTCCAATGTCTTTGGACCGAACCGTCAATCACCTTAGGGGAAGGCCAAAGACCTATGAATTGATTGATGAGACCACACTCAACAAGTTTCAGGGCTGATCGACAGATCCTTTCAGCTGGCATCTCAATAGAAGGAATATCCATCTTTTTAACAAATCTATGAGAATTAGAGCCTCCTTTCCTCTTACCACAAGATGCAACCAGTCGCTTGAAAGATTCTAGTTTAGGGGGTATAGGAGGAGGAAGATACCCTTTGAAATCCATGGTATCCACAGAGAGGGCTAAAAGAACAAATCCCCAGAAACAAATGCTAAAAAAAAAACAACACACAGGAGATCTCACCAGAAAGACTCAGAAAGTCTGCAAAACGAGGCCTCCAGAACTCACAAACACCTCAAGACAACAATGAACTAGAAAGAACAGATCTAAATCTTCAAAGATTCTAGCAAAAAAGAGCCACCAGCTCTGCAGGTCAATAGGCAGAGATCCCACACCAGAATACTAATCTCCAATAGCTGTCCAGGAAAGACTTAGCTACCATGCAGCTACAGACACGGATCCAAGCCGAGATGAGGGTCTTTGAGCATCGAGAATCTCTGCTACTACGCTAATAACCAGCAGAAGAGTATCCCAAGCAAACTTCACTACAAAATCACAATAATCGGGCTTGAATCCACCAAAAAGACCATCTGAACCAGGCTAGCTCGAGGAACCAACGGATTTTTTTTTAAAAACTTCTTGCAGTGAAAACCTTCCAGAGAATTAAAGGGTCAACCTTTTATTTTATTTTGGAATATACTTAAACAATCAATAAATGGGGGAAGCAATGAACTTTAAGCACTTACTAGCATGAAAACATTTCTTTTGGGATTTCCATTGATGATTTGATGTGCAAGACCATTAAAGTAGCTGCCTTTTAATTTTGCAGCCCATATAATTTTGAACTTTCACCCTTCTCATGATCAAATCCTCTTGTGTGTATGCATGGGTCTAGTAGCACATTGAATTCATTTACCAAACTAGGTGCAAGGATGATCATTGATCCATTATTCAAATGGTTCATGGTACAACCCCTTACACTACTTTTTATTGTACATTATGTTTTGGAAATGGACCCCCTTTCCCAAGGATCATAATAAAACATTTGTACATATAATTATCCAAGCCCATTGCCTATGAATTATTGGTTTTAAGAGGGGATATAATAGTTATGAAACCATCAACTGCAGTTAGGAAATCAAATTCCCATTAATAAATAAGCAAACCATGCTTTCAGAAAAATAACACTTTCAAACTAAGGCTTGAAACTAAATCAGTTTAGAATAAGTCAAGAGACCAAATTGCATAGCTTGAAAGAAATTAACATCCCTCAAAGGAAACCACCAATCGCATGTACATAAACGAGTTGTTAGCAAGCAGAAAGGTTATAATAAACAATGTAAAACCCATTCATTGTTGTGCAATATTTTCTAAAAAAACTCATAGGTGAGTGTAACAAATCTAATTTATTATATTTGAAAGACTCATACGTATCAAAGGAAGAACACCCTGGGTGATTGTTGCATGAGGGTTAGCATAACTATATTCTTTAATCTTCAGTGGTTAGACTTGATCCCTAGTCATCCTAGGATTACTTTCGAAAAACCCTTAATTGCATCTTTTCACTAAATAGTATTTGGTCCCAAACGCCAAGTGCTTATCATTGGAAGAGTGTTTTTTATTATGTAAATCTTTTCAGGAAATTCTTAGCGCATGTTGTTTGTTTTATTTCTTTTTTCAAGCTACTTCCTTTATGTCTTCAGTAGGACATGGTGTGCGATCAACCTTTGCGTAGGTTCAGAAGGATTCAACGAATTTCTCCTCAAAGGAGAGAGTTACCTACAACAAGGATCATAACAAATTATAATGATATACCCCCTAATGGGGAAAAGGAAGAATACCAAAAATAAAAATAGAACATGAAGAAGAAGAAAACCAAGAATAAAAAATAGAACATGAATAAGAACAAAGCCATTTAAGTTCTAGTGAGTCCGAGAGTTCATCAGAGGAAGGAAACCTTAGTGACATTGAGGGAGAATTGAATAACTCTCCTAGAGCCACATCTCCCCAGCCTAAGAAGAACTTAGTTCCTATTACTACATAGGATATTTCAGACCCTAAAGAGTTGTTAAATCCACTACAGATTCCTAATTGTTTTCATAACTAAGAACTTGAGATACATATCCCTAGGGTAAATAATCCACCATCCGAGTGGGCTAGTATGGAAAACACAAGAGAGGTACTTGTTACTAGAGAGGTTACACCCCCAGTCAATTTTGTTCTGATAGGATAAGGAAACTTAAATACGTCATCTGCAAGAGAACCAATATGGTTCCCACCACATGTAATGATGCTTACTAGAGGGGATTAATCTATTCCCTAAGGCACCAATTGTTTCTTCGTTGGGATGACATTTCCATGTTTCCAACCTGTGAATGCCATTATTCCTCCCCTTGTAAAAACACTACTTCCCTTTCCAGTGGTCCTTCGATTCCATCTCATACCTTCCCACCCTATAATGAACACATGTCCATACCCAACCATTCCACACTAACCAAGGTCATTCTTGGATCCATCCTAACTCAGATGAACATATATTTCCAAGGAATGTGAAGTATGTATACTAGTATTCCTTTAGGACAAAGTGTGCCACAAGGAAATACGATCAATTTTGGAATAGGGGGCACTAATGTCAGATTATTCTATGGGAAAAATATACACCAAGGGAACGTTCCTTCATCTAGGGTGGGAGGGATAAACTTGGCCAATCCTATAAGTGTTGATGCTTCTCAAGGAATCCAAGCATAAATGGGGGGCATACTTGGAAGCAATATGAAACCATTTGTAAAAAATCAATTAAAATCAAAACATTGGATAGAAAATTCAACCTTTCATGAATCCTAGGAATCCTTATATACTATGCCAATATTTGTTAACACAAACCAATGGGTATCAAATGCTCCTTGGGCTTGGAGTTCTATGTCATATACAAAACTACCCTTTTTGTCTAATTTTAATCTTTCATATCTGATGAAGGTAACCAATGACCGAGTGTTTCATGATCCTAGATGCCCCCCTATTCCTACCAAGCTTCCTTCAGACATACCTAAGTTTGAAGGGAAATAAAGAAGACCTAAAAAACCATGTGATGACTTCACACATTTGGTGTTCTTCAAAATCTTTGATAGATGATTCCATTAGGTTGTGTCTCTTCCAAAGGAACTTAACATGAGTAGAAACAATGTGGTACATTGAGTGACCACGTGATTCCTTTAAAAAATTCAATGCGATTGTATTGAAATTCTCAAATAACTTCTAGTTACCAATCTATTACAAGACTAGCACAAAACTCATAACTTTGTTAAAGTAGGATAAGTCTGTGCACATCTCTAACCACATTCATGAATGGAGAAGGAGACACAATTTAAAAAAGGCACAAATTCCCAAGGAGTTCATAGTTGATTGGTTCATTAAATTATTGCAACACTTCATTGCGAAAGGTGTATCCCTCTTAGGAGTACAAATAGAAGATCAAGCCATTGTTAAGGCTCAACAAATTTATTTTGGTGTATTCTTATTCAAGAATGTTGTATGAGATTATACCTACTTCTGCTAGAGCATATACCAATCCAACCATACTAACCCTTGGAAATCATGATGATGGTGTTATTATTTCAGTTGAGAATTCCATGTCCTATCAAGGTAGCAACCATAATGCACTTATAACCAAGAAGAACAATTAAAAAAACCCTAAACCGAACCCTCTCATAGACATTCTGCCAGTATAAACAAATAATGCTAAGGGAAATCAATAAAACAAAGGGAAGAAGAAGAATAATAAGCAAAATGGCAATAAGGGAAACAATAATAATAACAATGCTAGTGGGGGTAATAAAGACAAGAGGAAGACCGATTTTCCATGGAACCAGTGCAGAGAGGACCACTTGACCTACTTATGTCCTAAACTAGAATTTGCTAAATAATTATTGGAACAACACAAAGCTACTGAGCAACCAATCATGCTAACTAATCTATTCCCTCCTCAACAACAACAAATGATTTCTATTGCTAAACCAAAACCCTGAAAATTTGGAAGGGAGAAACCAGGGTGCCTCCTCAAAAGGGGGTGATGACAAAGCAAAGTGTTCATGTGTTACCAACAAACGAACCTCCAGATAAGGAATAAAAAATATGAATAAACCAATATGAATCTAAAGGAAAAGAAAGTATTGAAATAAAAACAACTCAACTGTTACACATACAGAAACCGACAAATGATGCTATGCCAAAAATACCTAAAGGTGTTTTGAAAAAATCCATGTACAATCCAAATGCATGTGATGCCTGAAATTATAACATAGTGGAAGATCTGGCCCAAGCTCCTTGTGCAATGTCCACCCTCAAAGTCCTCTAGAGTCGTTATACTCAATGAAATACCCTGCTTTCTGATATCGAGGCTATGGATCCTTTGGAAAGTCAGTTGTTTCCATTTGATTTAGATAATTGGAAGCCTTTCCTACCTCACCGTGCAACTCTTTAGATACAATTTTTGAGCAAAAGTTCAAACATCCACCGAATTGTTGTAGATGAGGGAGAATTCACTTGTATAATGTCCTTACCACATTGGAAAGCTGGCTTACCTGAAGTATTCCCCTTGGTAACTATGCTAAATGAATTTGACAACCACTTATTGCAACCCCATGAAATTATCCCGTCTTTTCCAATAGAGACAGGGGGAAAGACAATTAATGTAGAAGTGGAAATTATTGATGCTCCACTTGATTACAATCTGTTACTATGTAGGATTTAGACTCATGCCATGATGGCTATGGTATATTCGATATTTCAAGTGATTAAATTCCCCCATGAAGGAAAAATAGTAACCATGGATCAATTATTGCTCCATAGAAATGAGTCCACCCATAAATCTGGAACAAATATACCCTTACTAATCCAATACAAGAAGGACTGTGAAAGCGTTAATGTGGGAATGTATACTACCCTTATGGGAACATACAATTTGTCCCCACCCAACTTAGATGACAATGCATATTTGATACACACAATATCATCCATTGATATTCTTCCATGAGGAAAGTGTCTCAATTTAGAAACTCCTATTTTGAGGCTAGTGGGTAATACCAAAACCAACACAAGGAACTGGGTGTAGGAAGGCAACACCAGTTCTATTTGCAGTTGAAATACCTTACCAAGCCATAAGTTAAAAATTGTAGACCAAGGTTATCATCCCATCCAAATGGAAGTAGATGATCAGTATTCAATACCCATTTGGGCCATTAGTTCTTTACCATGTCATGAACCCTTAGACAATGTTATGCCTTCAGATGAGGCCATCATTGAAGCTATGTATTTAGGAGAAAGACCTTAGAGAGACATGCATCATTGTGCATCGTTTCTTCCTATTAATGATGAGGTTATAATTGATGAGAATAGAACTACCAAACCTGGGTCAATGGAGTAGTATGAGAGACCTCTCGCTACATCATAATTGTATGAAGAAGGGAACATGGTTAACATCTCACCAACCATTCCCATCAATATAGCTAACACCCTAGGTGTTGTATAAAATGTCTTTATTGGTGAAGATTGTTTACTGGAAGAAATAAATATAGTCTACTCTATGTTATTCAAGGAATATAGCAGCATTTTTGCCTCGTCCCACAAAGGAATGGAAGGAATAGAACCAACTATTGTCGAACATGAGATTAACACAAATCCTAATGCTAAGCTAGTTTGACAGAAGTTAAAACCAGTAAACCCTAGGAAATTTGATGATGTAAAAGCATAAGTGGAGAAAATTCTCCATGAAAAATTTATCTATCTTGTCCCTCTAACTGAGTGGGTGTACAATTTGGTATTCATGGAAAATAAACAAGGGAACATTAGAGTTTGTACTGATTTTAGGGACCTGAACCTCCCATTTCCTAAAGATAATTATCCTACCCCATTCATAGATAAAATCATCAATGAATGTGTTGGTTATGAGATCTTCTCGTTTATGCATGAATTTTCAAGATATAATCATATTCAAATATGAACTGAATATTCACACAAAAATGCTTTCATATGCCCTTGGGGACCTTTGCTTATAGGAATATGTCATTTGGTTTAAAGAATGTCATACCGATTTCCAACATGATATGTCTTATGATTTTATTGACATTAAGAAAATTATAAAGGCTTATCTAAATGACCTAACACGCAAGTCTCGGAAGAGGGTGGATCATCCCAAGCACCTTAGGGATATCTATAGATGTCATTCTTATAGGATTCACATGAATCCTCATAAGTGCATTTTATGTGTCCTATCAGGTATATTATTGGGTTTCATTGTTTTGAAGGATGGGGTAATGGTAGATATGTTAAAGATTGAGACAATAGTATAATTGTCTTCCCCGCGTAGCTTGAATTAGTTACAAAGCCTTCAAGGGAAGAAAATTTCTTACTAAGATTCATTACTAACTATATTGAAATCACAAAGGGTTTCATGTGTTTTTTTAGGAAAGGGGTCCCATTTACATGGGATGATAATGCTCATAAGTCTTTCGATGTATTGGAAAAGGATTTGAGAGTTTTCCCATTGTCGAGACCTCTATATTATAGTAGATATTTCCTCTTGTATTTGGCAGCATCTGAATCCATAGTAGGAATGGTTGTGGTCCAGGAAGATGATTCTCACTAGGAACATGTCATTTACTACCTAAATAAGAACTTAGCAGGTCAAGAGTTAAGGTATTCTCATGTTGAGAAGTTGGGATTAGCAACTATTCATGCAATTCAAAGGATTAGGAAATACACCATCTTGAGAGGAGAAAATGTCATTGCAGATGTCAATCCATTTCAACTAATATTGTCTCAATGTATTGTTGGTGGCAAGTATGATAAATGGATTGTTATCCTTCAGGATTTTGATTTAAGTTTTGTGCTAACCAAATATAAGAAGTCCTTAGCTTCTGTCAAGTTAATGTAAAAATGCCCTGAGATGGTGAAGGGACAGTAAAAAATGAGTCATTACCTCATGAATATCTTTTCCTCATAAGGTCTGAAGAACCTTGGCATGTAAACATCTTGATCTACCTATGAACCCAAAGGGTCCCTATTTAATCTTCTCACAAGGAAAGACATAAAATCCATCACCAAGGAAGAGATTATGTCATTATTGTGTTGTCAAGGGATCGATACAATCATGAGACATTATCTAACCCATGAGGAGGCAGAGAGAGTGCTTAACATCTACCATTATGGAGCCCATGGAGGTCACATATCCGAGCTTTCTACAACCCAAAATATTTTGTGCACGGTTTATTATTGGACCTCAATTTTCAAGGATTGTGTTGAAGCAGTTAAGAAATTCCATCCATTTTAGGATTTTACCAGGAAAATGCAAACATATCTTGCTCCTCTTTACCTAGTTGTCATCGTTGTCCCCTTCACAAAATGGAGGATAGATTTCACAAATGTAACCTGGCATTGACAAGTGACCATAAATACATCATTTTGTTGGTTGACTACTTTACTAATGGGTTGAAGCCATGCTGTAGGTGCAATGGTGAAACTATAGTACACTTCGTGTTTAATCAAATCATCATTTTGGTACACCCAGAGAGATTGCCACCGATAATGGTTGTCACTTTTCAAACCAAACGATGATAGAGATATCTACGAAACTTGGTTTTCAACAAGATTTATCCTCACCTTTCTACCATTAAGCTCTTAGTTAAGTATAAGCAATTAATAAGTCGTTGAATACCATGATCCAAAGAACAATGAGTAGAAATATGAACAGTTGGCATATAATGCTTTACCCAGCTTTGTGGGCATATCAAACCTTCATCAAGACTGTGATAGGATTTACTCCTTTCAAACTTGTACATGGAGTAGAAGTTGTTTTACCTATTGAACATGAAATCCCATATTTAAATCTAGATATGAATCTCTTACTAGATACTACCCAATTAAAAGGACGTTTAGTATACTTGGAACAATTAGATGAGCATAGAAGAGATGTAGTTGCTGCTAATGAATCACACAAGAAATGTGTGAAGGCTCACTATGAAAAATCTATCCATCCTCGTGTCTACCCTGAGCGAGACATGGTGCTTGTCTATGACCAAAAACATGACGATATAGGGCTTGGTAAATTCAATTCAATGTGGCTTGATCCTTACATAGTAAAATAAGGGTTAAATAAGGGAGCTTATGAGCTAGAAGATTTAGAGGGGAACATTCTTGGGCCTAGAAATAGGATTTATCTAAAGAGGTATTATGTTTATACCCTTGTGTCTAGGCATAATCTTATTGTAATTATTGTATTATAATTAGCTTAGTTTTTTTTTAACTTCCTCTTCATGATATTTCAAAAATACAAAAACATGAAATATTTCATAAACCTTACTTACCAATACTAATGCCATTTCACGAGATATTGTGAATTATGGGAGGAAAGTTGGAATGAAGGATCACTTTGTCCATTTGGTGGTCCCATTAAAAGGTTTGTGTCCCTAAAGTGGCATATAGGGTAAATCATATCCATGATCATGATTTTCATCAACCCTACCATTATGTTCATGCATCAAGATCACAACACATGGAAGTGCGACATTAGCCCTCGATTCTCAAAAAAGTCATAATTTTCCATGTTAGAGCTTACCAACTCATGGGTTCCCTAGTTAGAATCCTATTGTATTCTAGTACCCGTGCTGATGTTTGGGTTAGGATCAAGATTCCCTATATAGCCTTGTCGTTTCATCGAGATGAAGCTTCATGATCCTCTCTAACTCCTATTATGGTTTTCACCAAGGGGACTCTCAAACTTTTTGCATTTTGTTCTATTGCATTTGCATATAGTTGCTTGCACTTGTGAGTCTAATACTCGATCTAGTTATTCATTTGATGTTTACCACCAATGCATTCTCCTAATACTGCTAGTCTTTGTTACTTATTGCAGTCACATCTTGCTACCCTGACTCGAGAATTCACGCGTTAAGAACATCCACATCCTACAAACCCCTTATTTTTTTTTAATGTTTTTTGCATAGGTATGTTCTGTGCGCTTGGAACATAGTTACACGCCATGTGAAACTCGTCTTCTCCAATGTATTATAACATTGTTTTATTCCTTTTTAGGCTTTATAATATGAAAAATACACTAAAAAATAAATTTTCAAAAAACAAAAGAGAGAGGAGGGAAAGATATAAAGTGTCTATCATTGTAGTGGCAGTAAGTCAAAGTCATCCTTAAACATAGAACTAGTCTTGAGTCTCTCAACAAGTTGGGATCTAGTTTTTGGCCTCGGGGATTTAATTCGTAATCTCATAGTTATTACTCCTCTAGTTCGCTACTCTTCTAATCGTATGGAGAATCTGTCAATGCCTACTACATTGCGGATTTGTACCATTGGTCCCTTTGCATCCAAAGCTTCCTAAGTTACTACTATGTCATTCTCACTTTCAAGGATATAACACGTGTTGCAATTGACTTGTTCTCATGTGTCAGCCATTCCTTGTTGTCAATTTGTTTGCATCTTGTATCATTGAGTGTTCAAACTTGTGCTTGTGTGGAAGGTCCCCACTGAATTATCGTAGGTGGGTTGTGTCACATCGACAATGAATCATCTAAAATTAGATATTAACCTAGAGTAATAACACCCTGGCCTTGTTTACATGATTGACAGGTAACCTTGCACTCAACAGATGAAAATTCATCATTGGTTGTTGATTGAGAAGTTTCCATTAATGTTCAACTTCATGAAATCTATTTACATTTGGGATTCATGTTGTACCTTGGATTGCATTTTCATCATTGGTGGAATTCCTCACCCCTATCAATAGGTTTCATTTTCTTTTCTCAGGGGGTCTCTTTTGTGTACTATTTACATCTGGTACATGCATGAGATGTACTCAGTTGTCCATTCTACAAAACTTTGTCCTAGTCCTTTCCCAAGTCAAATTTGTCCCTAATATTTCCTCATGTTGGATAATGGGGGATGCCTTAATGCCTCCCTTCCAACGGGCCTCTTCCCATTGGCTTCAACTCATCATTCTTTTGGAATGAGATATAGAGACTTGGTAGTACCTTGGGGATTCCAGTAATCAATGGAAGGTTCCCTCGCTATTGGTTAGTGGAAACACATCAGTGTCTCCTACTCAATAGATTCTACACTTGCTATATTCATAGAATGTACTACAATTGCTACATCAGTGTCTCCTACATCAATAGATTTCACACTTTCTAGAATGTACTAGGTACCTTGGTTTCCCATCATTATAATCGGTGGATTACTTCATGATTATTAATGATATACATCAATGACCAGTAATCAAACACTTTCCTCCATGTTCGACTTTCGCTCATCTATTCACGTGGGTAGGATTCGTACGTCTCGATGGTTTGGATGGAAGACCTTGTTTGAATAATATCATCTTCACATTTTGTTATTTCCCGAGTTGTGCAAGACTGTACCACACCTCATATGTGTTAGATTTTTATCATTTAAGCAATATGATCTTAGGATCTTATCTGAGAAAATAACATGCACAACAATAATCACAAGAGACAAGAGACACAAAGAATTTTCCTCGGGGAAACCATAAAGGAGAAAACCCCGCAACTTCCTTAGAGATAGAATGAGCACCAATAGAAAAAGTAAAACTTGAAAACATAAATATGATCTCTGACAACAGTTGTCTCTTTCTCTGACCCCAGCTTCTTCTCTCTCACTCATGCACCCCAATTGAGTGAGGGTGTGTGTGATAAATAGAGAGTCTCACTCTCTATTTATATTCTTTCGTTCACTTAACATTTAACCCAGTTATGTAGGCTCAAGTAATCCTAACTCAGTCATGTAGGCTTGAGTAACCACAACTAGGGTACTAATGACCCGACTTGACATTAACTCACCAGGGCCGACTTCTCTAGGAGAGTCTAATAACCCTAATTCCCCACAAATATGGGGACTTTTCCCTCCAATCAACAAGGAGGGTTAACCTTGACTCAATTATGGGGACTATTTCCCCGACTTACAATGGAGGGTTAACCTCAATGAATTTACATGACTTGTTTACATTATTGAATCTCCCGATCGGAACATCGGGGCATGACATGACTCAATTACATTACAGATACTTCCCAAAATAAACATCGGGGTACAATACATAAGATATACAAGTGAATACATTCCAAAGTTACAAATACATCAACACTCCCTCTTAAGTAGGAAGGTATTCTCTCAACACAATTTATCAGCGCAAGTCTTCTTCTCTGTATCATCTGGATCATCATCAATTCATCTTCATCTTCAAGTAATCTTCATTGTCAAGTCATCTTCATCTTCAAGTCATCTTCATCGTCAAGTCATCACTAAATTTGGATCATCATCAGGTTTGGATCATCACTTGATATGGATCATTATCAAGTCTAGATCATCACTTGATATGGATCATCATCAAGTCTATATCATCACTTGATATGGATCATCATCAAGTCTGGATCATCACTTAATTTGGATCATCATCAAGTCTGGATCATCATCAAGTTTGGATCATCATCAAAGATGGATCATCATCAAAGTTGGATCATCACTGGATCATCATCATCACTGCTTCCGCTATCTCAATCAAATGGTGCTATCTCTTCATTCTTCTCATTGTAGGAAGTTCTACAGAGCCATCCCTTTTTCATGCTGGTTGTAGGCCTAGCCTCAAGGTAGGTCTTCAATGTCTTCAACACCTATATCTGACCATGGAATGAACCATGTCAGAAAGTCCCTCCCAGCACTTACATCTGACCATGGGAGGAACACATCCAAGAACCATGTCAGAAAGGAACGCCCAACACTCACATTTGACCATGGGAGGAACACATCCAAAACCCATGTTAGAAAGGCCCAACACTCATATTTGACCATGTGAGAACACACCGCATCAGAATGGATTTGCACTTATATCTGACCATGTGAGAACACACCGCATCAGAATGGCTTTGCACTTATATATGACCATGTGAGAACACACTGCATCATAATGGCTCTGTACTTATATATGATCATGTGAGAACACACCGCATCATAATGGCTCTACACTTATATCTGACCATGTGAGAACACATCGCATCAGAACGGATTTGCACTTACATCTGACCTCATCTTGTCAGAAAGGCTCCACACTTACATCCGACCTCATCTTGTCAGAAAGGCTTTGCACTGATCATGTGGGAACACATCCCACAATCACATCAGAATATATCTGCACTTATATCTGATAATGTGGGAACACATACCTCAATCACATTAGAATGGATTTTCACTGATCATGTGGTAACACAACCCATAATCACATCAGAATGTCTCTGCACTAATCATGTGGTAACAATCCCCACAATCATATCAAAGCATCTATGCACTTACATCTGACCATGTGAAGCTTAGGCTTCCACCATGTCAGAAGGGCCACAAAATTACATCTGACCATGGAAGGAACCAATCCTCTCACCATGTCAGAAGGGCTCATGGACTCATCACTTCCCCTTGGAAGGAACCTCGATCTAGAGAACGCCAACCTTCTCCCTGAAGTAATCAAACTTTACTTTGGCCATTTCTAGCATAGAATCACATCAGGGCTGATTACATCCAAGGATAACCTGTGAGCTTCGCCAGGACCAATTACATATGAGGAAAACCTATAGGTCTATTTACATATGAGCAACCTACAAGCTTCGATAGGATTTATTCTCAAACAACCTATCTCACCGATTGTGCTAGAACACCCTCTTTCAAGAGATCTCGATCTGGATCACTGCTCCTCTTTGCATCATACAAAAATGCAAGTCATATCAACCAAATCAAATAGTAGTTTTCAAAGGAAACATGCTACCTTACAAATAGCAAGCGACAACATATTTTGCCTTAGCTGTACTCAGCACCATGCAGGACTCCATCCTGCCAAACTAAGAGATCACACTTGATCCCATATTGAAGTAGCACCTTGAAGTGCTCTTCCTATCGATGGCACTGCCTACCCAATACGAATCCACATAACCCTCCAGGTTAATCTTTTGATTCGCCTCATACTTGAGCCCATACTCAACTGTACCCTTCAGGTACCTCACTGCATGCTTTGCAACCATCAGGTAACATGTCTCAATGTGTTCACAACAAAGCAAATATCTGGTCTCATATTCGTCACGTACATCAAGGAACAAATCATCTGACTATACATTGTGGCATCAACTGTCTCTGATGAAGCAACACTATATATCTTGAGGTTCGATGCCATAGGTGTGGTCATGGCCTTGCACTCCATCATCCTGAACCTCTTTAGGATCACTACTGCATACTTCCCTTGTCCCGGGGAGATTCCATCCGCATTCTGCCACACCTCCATGCTTAGAAAGTAGTGCATCATATCCAAGTCCTTCATCTCAAACTCGGCAACAAGTCTCCTTCTTGCAACTTTAATGAGTTCCCCTTTTCTGTCAAGAACAAGTCATCGACATATAATAGGAGCATCACTGGTCTTCCACCTTCAACCTTGAAGAAAAGGTTGGAATCCGACTTACTCTCAGTAAAGCCTAGAGTCATCAGTAAGCTATCCATCATGTCATACCATGTCGAACCTCGGGATCTTCTGTAGTCACTCCCTCTAAAGCGGAGCATCATTCTCCCTCTGCCTTTCGTACTTTATGCATTGAAACATTTTGTACTGGAGTGATAAGTAGCTTCCTCTGCTACTAATATTTCATGTATCCATCTAGGGTCACTGGATACCAAGATCCTTTATCTTGAAAATGTTTCTTCTCGCACCCATCTGTGAGCTTGTCATCCTCTATAGGATTTCATCTTCAACCTTGTAGCAAAGGTTAAGATCTTCATCACTCTAGGTGATCTTCAAGCTCCTCATGTATGTGTTACCCCATGGGTGTCTTCTGAGCTCATACAAGGCCTTCTTTAATTTGCACACATGAGTCTGCCTATCATGTGTCTTAACTTCTGGTGGCTGCAAATGTCTCTTCGTAGTCTATTCCTTCTTTTCGTGAGAAGCCTCGTGCTACAAATCTTGCCTTGTATCCCACGATGTTTCCATCTACTGCATGATGGAACTACGAACTTCCCTTCAGGTCTCGATACTGCATCCTAAACATCATTATTTATTTTGGATTATTAGAGTGAATCTTGAATTGTCGTCACTTGTTCTTTGGAAGAAGTCTTATCCTTGTTTTCTTGTAGGAAATTGTACGTGATCTTTCCTACAAGTCAAATGCACCGGTTGTATGATTAGAAACATTTCATAAGGTATATTCATAATAGCAAATTCTTATTCATAAATATATGATCATGCAACTATTTTAGCCAATACAACATTCATCCATATCTCACAGAAACTTTCTAGATGCATTCCATCTCTACCAAGACAACATTGAGATTATGCATGAATCCAATATGTCAACAAAGAGGTTTCATTCTAGATAAGTAGCAATGGAGAGTTGCATAGCACCATGAGCTACTTACCCATCACATGCATATTAGTGGTATACTATCATTAATGCAAAGATTCTATCATTCATAATACATCAACTAGATATAAGCAAATGCATAACAAAACAATATCATGAAATGACAATGAAATACTTATCTTTAATTGTTTCGTGGGTAGACTCCTTCTTGAGGCTTCCGCTTCATCATATTCTTCATTCATGACTTCATAATTCCTTATCGAAATGCTCAAGATGGATAAGAGGTTCTTCAAGAATTGAGTTCTTCATATTCCTCATCACTTGAGGTATCTTCTTTGGATTGTGAGAGCTTGATCTTCAGTTTCTCCCATCTTCTCTTCTCTTATTATGAGTTGAGCTTCTTCTTCTGTTCACTCTTCCCAGAGTTTGCTGAAGGTAATCAATTCCTTCTGGCGTACATTCCTTGAATGAATGAATCCCATGATCCTGGGAGGCCATTCAAGGTGGTTATCACAACTTCTGCATTCTCCACTTCTTCTTCAACCGCTTCAGGTTGTTCTTTGATTTGAGAGGCCCTTGTAAAGTATGATTGTATGGTCTTTGCATTCTGGATCTTCACATTCTTCAACTGTTTTCTCAAAGTCATCTTTCGATTTATGTTCTTCCCTTCAAATAGCTTGGTCAAGGGATAAAACATCTTTTTCGGTGTCTTTAGGGAAGACACTTGTGGTATAAGGTGATCCGTGATTGAATCAGCAATGATCTTCTTGGCCTTGACCAAGTTATTCTTATGTAAGGCTTTTAGCCCCATCTCCCTCCGGAACTGAAACCTCTCTACTTATGTAGGTGTCCAATTCATTTCCCTCAAGAACTAGTGACATACTATACTTCCATAATTGGAAGTTTTCAGCCTCACCAAGCTTGTCATCAAGCTCATGTGATAGATCACTTTGAAATGAGAACCTCAAATGAAAGTAGCAAAAGATTAGATCTTACTGATTTGAGGTGTCTGTCCTGGTTCCAGAGCTGGCTGATCTAGAGTTTGTCAAAGAAACCGTAATTTTCAAAACCTAGAATCTTTCAGATATGATTGGATATAAATATAAACCTATTCAAGGTGAGCTGTCCTATGTACTCCTTTTTTGAAAACAGTGGAGGGAATCTCCTGGAACAGGAAGCCCTAGTTTACCAATTTCTTCTGTAGAAATTCCTGATACTGTTTCTATGGTATCTATGACATTACTATTCCTCTATGTCTACAATTTTGTACTAAGGTATCCTCGTATTTCCCTGTTCCAACCTCACAGGTTTCATCAGAATTGGTTTCACCAATTGGCACTTATGAGAGTTTTCCCAAGGTGACCTGTTTCAGGACTGCTCAACATAGCGAAGTTGTACGGATTGCCACATGTCACTATTTCATCTTCCAGGTTTGAAACTTTGACCACAAAAATTAAAGTTTGTGCCATTTTTGGAACATCTTCAATTTAATTTGGACCTTTCTAGCCCAAGATATATTAATTCTCCCCAGGTGTCTTGTTTAGGGATGAATCTTGGAAGAGGCTGGAACCCTAACTTGGAGGAATAATATTTCCTAGAATATAGTGAATCTGAGGCTGAAACTTGGACATAGTGTACATAAGGATTGTGTCTTTGACCTGTGAAAGTTTTGGCTCTTGAGACTTCTGCAATCCTGAGATATAGTGAATTTTCCAAAACTTATCATTTTTAGTATTTAGGGTTTTTCTAGCCCAGGGTCAAACTAGGGTTTGACTTTCCCATAGTTACACCCAACCAAAAATATCGACCCAGGTCTCTAAACTTTGATTTTGATGAGGAGATCAATCCTATTCTGGTCTCACTCAAAAATTATTCTTCTGTAAAAAAACCATAATTTCCCGCACCAAAAATTGAAAATGCCCGAAATCAAATTCTGCTTCGACAGAAAGATGCGCCCTTCAATGGAGAGTCAGCCTAGCATAATTTTGTTGATGTATTGTGGAGAGAGACTCAAAAAGTAAGAAGCCCTAGATTTTGTAGCTGCATAGTGTCTTCTTCTCAGGTTAGCTCTAATACCATGTTAGATGTTTATCATTTAAGCAATATGATCTTAGGATCTTATCTGAGAGAATAACAAGCACACCAATAATCACAAGAGACAAGAGACACAAAGAATTTTCCTCGGGGAAACCATAAAGGAGAAAAACCCGCAACTTCCTCAGAGATAGAATGAGCACCAATAGCAAAAGTAAAACTTGAAAACATAAAGATGATCTCTGACAACAGTTGTCTCTTTCTCTGACCCCAGCTTCTTCTCTCTCACTCATGCACCCCAGTTGAGTGAGGGTGTGTGTGATAAATAGAGAGTCTCACTCTCTATTTATATTCTTTCGTTCACTCAAAATTTAGCCCAGTTATGTAGGCTCGAGTAATCCTAACTCAGTCATGTAGGCTCGAGTAACCACAACTAGGGTACTAATGACCCGACTTGACATTAACTCACCAAGGCCAACTTCTCTAGGAGAGTCTAATAACCCTAATTCCCCACAAATATGGGGACTTTGCCCTCCAATCAACAAGGAGGGTTAACCTTGACTCAATTATGGGGACTATTTCCCTGACTTACAATGGAGGGTTAACCTCAATGACTTTACATGACTTGTTTACATTATTGAATCTCCCGATCGGAACATCGGGGCATGACATGACTCAATTACATTACAAATACTTCCCAAAATAAACATCAGGGTACAATACATAATATATACAAGTGAATACATTCCGAAGTTACAAATACATCAACAATATGACACTAATACCACTGGGAGAGCCACTCAACTAATTATTGTTCTCCTGATGCATGATGAGACATAAGTCCACCATGTATCTGCTCGTAGCTATGATCTATAGAATGGCACATAACTATTGTGTATATACTCATGGATATGATCTCTTGATTGGCATGGATCCACTATGTATCATCTTCATGGCTATGATCAACTTATCTCTCTCTCTCTCTCTCTCTCTATATATATATATATATATATATCGCATGGATCCATTATGTATTATTTCGTAGCCATAATCACTTATTCATATATGGTATGGGTCCATAGTGTATACTATTTGGAGGCCATGTTCTATCATTTTGAGCATGGATATGTCCTTCTCAGAGAAAAGCTTATCTGACATCTATTTTATGTTTCAAGTACTTTGAACGAACTAAGAATCCTGGAATCTTTGCCATGTTTCTTCACTCCACACATGATTATAATGTATTTCGGCCATCAAGTTCCCTTTTAACCTCACACATTAGTCAACATCTATTATAGCTCAAATTGACACTTCATTGTCCGTGACAACAATTCAAAAATATGACACTTAGAGTGTCACTATACGTTCACAAAAATATTATTTATGGATGGAAGAGCCTATGATTTGACTCTTATTGGTGGCCCTAAGAATTAGAAGTGAAACCCCAACTCTATCCCATTCATTTTGAAGAGTGCCAACCTCAAAAATACCAAATTTCACCCTATGAACTATTAGGGAGCATACCATTCACTGCCTACCCTTGAGTAAGGTGAAAATTTGCATGTTTCCTTTGGTTTAGGCGCGAATTGCCTAAACAAATCACAAAAAATATCTAAAATTTGAAAATGAGGGATGCTAGGAAGTTCCACAAACTAACTTGATAAATTGTAATTCTTCAAAGCACTTGGTCACCATTCTTAAAATATTTCCTTCAATAATAAAAAAGGAATGGAATGGACCAAGATAGGGAGACACCCATCATAACAAAGTAACGCTGAAGAAATTACTTGCTATCATGTCCATCTTTCCCTTCCATCAATGACCATTATTGTTGAACCCCTATAACCCTGCATATGGAAACTGCTTCCCTCAAGTAGTTTATCCCGTTTATGTATTCAATGGATTGGAATGGAATTGTGGGAGTGCATGGGCAAGAGAGATTGAAATATCCAGATTTCTTGAGGTGACGAAGCGGAGAAGAGGTATACTTTGTACTTTGGTTCGTTGTTTCAATAGATATTTGTCAGCTTTCCCTTCCCCAAATATCGAGTGATTTTGTGATTGATAATTGGAATAAAGGAATTATTATTTTTTATATTGAAGTTGATTGGTAAGATTATGATCTTTCCATCTTTAAATTCAGTAATATTCTTTACTATTGTAAAATTGGTTTGAGGAAGATTTGTTCTATTTGTTTTGCAGGTTGAAGGTTGGGAAATCTAGAGAAGATATGGGAAAGAATAAGGAGCAACTTTGATCAACCATCGTAAAGAGGTGCACACAATTTCTTCTCCTAGTATCTACTTAATTTAGATTTGTTTGTCATTAGTTTGTATGTGGTATGATGAATGAGTGTGAGTCTATTTTTCTTGCCAATAGAGTCCTATATGTCAGTCTCACTTTATTTAGAATGTTGGTGATCTCACCCTAGTCATATGATTTATTTCCAAACAAAAAACACAAGAAATCTATTAAGCCTCTTAGAAATCCCATTTGTTTCCCTTCTAGAATTCCTCCAAGTAGGTACTACTTTTATTGGTCCCACATCTAATAAGTTAATACCCTCAAAGCGATGAGAGAAGTTATCTACCAAAGGGCCAGGACTAACACACTCTCCGCATACCTCCCTCAAATTTAGGGGAAGATTCAAATATACCCCATAGTTAGATTGTCACCTTTCAATGTCTGATGATCCTTTAACAAACCAGAACATTTTTTTTGTCCACATAAGGACCATAAATATTTAAAAAATTGAAAGCATGCTCAAGGGCCTTAACTCTTCCTCCAAGTATGATATTTGTAGAGATGACATGTGTAGATATTGTTGGGCCATGTTATCCACTAAGTTTCACTTAGGGGATTTTTTCCAGTGAGCCACCAAGGATCATAAAAAATCAGTGTTCTTACTTAGTGCTCAAGAAGTTCCATGGTTTCATCAGGGCCGGTTGTGGTATCTTTTTTCGCATTTTCACACCCCCTTAGGGGAATTGTAATAAATGACATAGCATGATGGTTTCTTTTGTAAAACACTTGTCCTTCTTAGGAATTGGTCATCAAGGTCATCATCCTTGAGTGTTTTTCCCCTCGTCGATTATGTGACGCTTTTTTAAGTGACATATAATTTTTGAGTTTTTCACTCAAAATCCTCCAAAGTTGGGATGGTGAAATTGGTGATTATGTCTTAAATTATTAAATCCTAGGTTCTAGGTATTATACCATGCTAGTCATAGTCCCAAAGTTTCATGGACATGTGCTAAGTCTTTCATGGAATTTTTTAATTTTTATATTTTAATAAAATCATCGATAAGGTGTATTTTAATTGTAAAAGTTCAAAAGGTCATAAAATTTGTCCTAGGGAGCCAATTCGGTCACAGAGATGCTCATTTTTGGAACCAGATCCCCCACTTAATCCCTAAGCCCACTTTTGAAAGTCAAATTAGTAATTTTGATTTTCTCTCCAAAATGATTGAGAGGGTCAAATAAATGGGAAAATTGGAGAAAATCCATTTTTTAAATCAAAGGCAGCTTGTCTTAGACTTGTCTCTGAGGTGTCATGGTTTTTGAGGATGTTTTATGTGGCATTTATGAGCATATAGGAGCATCTTCTATCATCAAGGGAGGAGCTCCAATTCACCTCCACCGAAAGGGGGCACATTCTCTCATGGAGGGTGTAGCTTGCCACATGGAAGAAGTAGTTAGAGGAGGTGGAGGATTCCAAAACCAAGTGGGACACCTAATGAGATGTGGAAACTTCATCTCCCATGAATTCAAACCTCCTCCCACCATTCTCTCAACCACCAGAACCACCTCCTCATTGGTAATTGAGCCCCCTTGGAGTTTGGTCTGTTTTCAAGCTATAAATGCAAGGTCTTTCTCCTCATTCAAGAGGATGTATTGAACCTATACTCATTGTATTTTTGTTATTGAATTTTGATTAATAATATTGAAGGATTTGGAGGATCATTATGGCATTGTCTCATGGTTATGCAATTGGATAATTTCTGAGGTGATATTAAGTTAAATTAGGCTTTCTTTTTTGTCAAGTTTGGTAGTATTGATCTAGCTTCCTTTTGGATGAGCATTTGCTGATGTCAATTTGTTAATTTATGTTTTATTTGTAGAATATTGTAGGAGCAATAGATTGTATTCAGTTGTAATAATATTCTCCTTGTCTTCTATGATGAAATGTACTAGATTAACCATGCTTGTTTGAAGGATTGTCTAGTTTTTGCAGGTTTCTTTAGGTGAAATGGATTTGGAGCTCACTTGCATCCACCTCCTTTTCATTACATTATACCAGCTGCAATCTAATGTGTTTTGTTTCACATATTCTTCATCTCCTTCATACCTTTCAAGATCGGGCTTGAGGATCTCTCCCTTCTCTCTTTAAATTTCAAATCTTTCTCGGTTACCGATTCTTTGTGCTTGACAAAATTTATATATGAAAAGTATAATATTAAAATCTGATTTTTTTTATGCATATATATTAGATCTAGAATTTCTTTAAAAGTATAAACTTAAACTATATCTAGATTCGTACTTTAAGTGCCTGTTTTTCATAAAAATTTCACAAATTTTCATGTACTTGAGTAGTAAGGATTTGTTGTACTTTTATTTGATTAATATACGATATTATAAAATAAATTGCTCGGTGGTTTTTAGCAAGTCTGAGAAGGAAACGTTGTCGAAAATATTTTTTTTTATCATCTGGAGCACTCAAAATATTTCCTTCTTCCCCCTTCTTCATTCCTCTTTTATTCCAAAGAGTGTGTAAGCCTTTCAATCCATTTTCAAGGGTCAAAAGGAATTTTAGTTTCTTATTTCACCAATTTGTAAAGTTCATTAATAAAGAAATCAAGTGGGCTACACAATGCCCACACTCCACCCCCCATGGGAGGATTCACAGTCTCCTTCATTGTTTGCTTTTGACTAATTCACACATGCACACACTCTGCCTTCTAGAAAGGTTGTATAGGTTAATTTATTTTCTTTAACTTAATTCTTCAAATAAACAATAATTTCCTACCCGACTCGTTTCCACGAAGTATGCTATCGCCACCAACCGAAGGATTTTTGTCAATTATTGGTGGATGATCAGAAAGTAACACATAGTTTGCGGTCCTAATTTGTCTTTAGTTTACTTGTTTTACGAACAACTATGCTTTATCAAATTGGAACAAACATTTTGTCGTAAATTTCGTGGATGTTCTTTCCCTCTACCGGTTTTTCCTGGTCCTTGGGGAATCAAAAGTGTTTTGCGACAATTTCTAAAATACACATATTAATCTAACAGTCCCTTAATAAAATCAACTCCTTGAAAAACATTACGAAGATCCAGCATACAATATTTGACAATCGTGGGCAAATTATTCAAAGGAAGTGAGAACCACTGAGTAGCGACCTCGAGATGCAGTCAAGCTACATCCTTGTGGGTGTAGTGTTGGACACCTTCTCAGAGACTTCGATTCAACTCACATTTTTTAGTAAGGAACCACTTTCGTCATCTACCAGACATATTGTTAGTACTTTTAGTATATTGAGAATATGCTTCCCATAAATCAATTCATATTTTAATAATTAAAACTGACCAAGACACATTGCAAAACATTTCATTTTAAACATCCTTATTTCTTTACTTTGACTCCATTGGCAATGATCTATTTCACAATATTTCAATTTTTCTTATGTGTTGATGTTATGTTGGTGAAATTCTTATTTAAATTTGGAAACAATCTTGTCTCAGTATTTTACTACAAAAACTCCTAAAAAAACTTACTTCCATAATTAAAAGACTAAAACATAAGAGATTTAGTTAAACTCTTTCTTAGGGACTACCCCCTTTGGCTTTGTTAGGATTTTTTCCTAAACAGTGGAGTCAATATCAAGTTGCAGTACTTGAATCAAGACTTCCCCCCCAAGGATACACCTAGAAAATTGAAGATTTCTATTGTGCTTAACCCCCATGTGTGTGAAATGCGACAACACTTTTTGGTGTCATTGCCAGGGATACATATTTTTATTCTTGAGGTACGAATTACCCTTTTTCTTTTTCTTTTTTACCCAATAAATTTTGATTCATCTAGTCGAATAATATTGAAATCTACTCGGTCCATCTGGTGACTCCATAGTTTAAAATCACTTCAGGGTATTCTACGAGAATAAATTTACACAAAGTATTTAAACTTTTTCCTTAACTTGAAAGGGTCTTACAAAAAAGATTGCATAGAATTGAGTTTCTTAGAATCCTTGAAAATCTAGCAGCCGAGTCTATTTCAGACATTCAATTCTTGTTCACAATGGAAAATCCTATGGCAAATCCCCTTAGTCGAACAGGTGCTTTCTTTCAGCCCCTTAATTTTACTCAGATAGTAGGTTAGCGTCATGCCATACTAGATAAAGCTATAGAGAAACTACCAACTTTCCAGGGGAACAATTCCATTACTGCATCAAGCCATCTTAGAAAATTCTTGAAATGTCTCCTTAGTTGGTGTCAGGATGTTGCAAGTCAACATGATGATGTATACATGAAGTTTTTTACTTTATCTCTTGAAGAAGATGCATGCGATATGTATATTAATCTTGCTGATGATTCATATAATTCTTGGGCTTCCTTCAAGAAGGGATTTTTGGAAATATTTGGTGAAAAGAAGGAGCTTCATTTCGTGTTGAATGCACTCCACTCCATCAAGAGAAATGAAAATGAAATGATGGAGGAATTCAATAAAAAGTTCAGAGATATTATTGCAAGTATGGATGATGAATTTAAACCTCCTGATAAATATATCTTGGTTTATTACATAGAGGCACTAACTGGGGAAATGAGATACCAACAGAGAGACAAGGAACCTGTAGATCTTAAAGTTGCTCAAGCATTAGCCATTAAAATTGATGCAAACATCCAGGCTTCAGGTAAGTCTAACTTGCCTGGTTTTACAAGAGGGTAGACCAAAAATGAATCAAAAGGAAAGGTGCCCATGCAAGAAGCCTATGATAATAATATTAAGGAGTTAAGTGAAAAAGTGGAATCCATGGAAGCCACTTATACTAATCAGTTGAAAAAATGAAAAATCGAGTAGTAACCATGGAAAGATCTCACTCTAATAAAAAAAAATTCCTCCCAAAAGTAATTGGATTCCTAAGAAAGCTCCTTATAAAAATAATAATATTCCAAATCAACTGGATACAACCAATATGGTTCAAGAAGTGATCCCTTATTGTAGACCTTGTGATTCACTTCATGAAGAGGCTAGTTGTTATGTGGCATGCAAAATTTTAGAACAAGGTATTCCTGAGATAAGCAGTAGTGAATAAGTTTCAAGCGAGCCTAAATACTTCAACATAGTTGGCCATATGTATCTTGTGTCTAAAGAAGAATGGAAGAAAGCAAAAGATTATAGTCAAGAGGTAGACAATTTGACTAAGAATTATGGTACTAT
>LPNX011023301.1:15968-48979 GCA_001517045.1 Pseudotsuga menziesii | reverse complement strand
ATTTAAGTGTTAATTTTCATATGGATACATTTTTTACATTTTTCCCTCGAGAGAGGATGGATGGAAGTAGAACAATGCTCCCTTTTACCCTTACTCATCCTAACCCAAGCGTTAGTATGGTATTGCTTTTATGTGGAAGGATTAAATCAAGTAGTTAAGAAAGTCAAGTAGAATGTGTTTATGGCATTGAGAGTGGAGCCGATGTTCCTTTGACACAATCCGAGGTCGTACCACACTTAATATAAATCCAACAATTGTTCTATTGCTTGGTTCATTGGTGGTCATTGGTCCAACGTTGTTTTTCTTGTCATGCCCATGGAACCTTTTGTTAGCCTTTTGGGTTACTCCAAAAGTGTTTTCACCAAATGCTTGTCCCTTAGCAATGCTTCATGGGCATATAGATTCCTTAGTTTTGGAAGATGCTTAATCGTGGTTAGAGTGCTAACATGCCACCTTTACCTATGAGCATATTACTATAATCAACATGATGCCTAACACATTGGGTGCACATAATCAAGGACACTTGTACATAATTTGTTATGGAGCGCTCCATGCGAGGTTGTGTTGTTGGTAATTTGTATGGATTTGTATCTTTATTTTATGTTAACCTCCCTCGCCTGCTCTATACATAAAGGGAGAAGAGAGCTCTTGTATCAGTTATCATTCATCATATTCTATTATATCTTTGTATTGTCTTCAAGAATTCTTGTAGTGAGCAATACACTAGGGTTCATGAGGACACCTTAAGACAAACCAAAAAGAAAGATATTTCTCATGTGATGCTAAGGTTTTCCAAATTTGGGAAGCTAGGATTTGTGTTATTCCGGTAAATCATAGAGAAGAATATGGCATTGGATATAACGATGGTTTTGTGGCTCTTGTTCTAGAACTTGGGTTTCTAACCTAGTACAAGACATGGACATTGGAGCTAATGCTTTGCATGATTTTGTAGCCTCATTGTTGTGGGATGCATGGAAGCTAGGGAAAGATCATGGAGATCCTCCCTTGATGAGTCTTGAGCTTGGAGTGACCCCTGGCTTGAAAGAAGACCTAGTTAATTCTTGATGTTCCATGGATGTCTCCGTGCTTTTGTTGATGTAAGAGTTGAAGACATGTAACTTGGAGGGAATGTTAGAGTTGACTTGCCATGCACTTGTGTGATGAAACGTGGCTAGGGCTTGTAAACTCTAAGGAGGAAAAGAGTTCTAGCGTGGAGAGCTTGTATGATACAAGCTTGGAAAATGTGCGATGGAGGACCTTCCAATGTTGATGCTAACTTGTTGAGGGTCTTTGGTGAGTTACCAATTTTGGTTGGGAGTAATTCCTAGCTAGGAGTTGGTGGCTAGGGTTTTACTATATAGGATTTTGGAGTGATTGACTTGTACCAACTTTGTGTTATCATAGTTGTATGTACTTGTGCTTCATATTTTATATATGATAAGTTTCCATATGTCCAAATTGTGTTTTCTTTCAAATTTGATTTTTAGTTTTTGTTATCTTTATGATCGAGTATATTTTAATTCTTGGTGTTCATGACAATTTTACGTAACATATAGCTAAATGAAAGTGATTAAACACACATCTTGAAAATAACGAAGAATTAGTATTTATGATATATTTTGTTATAATATAAGAAATCATATATGTTATATGCCTTGAAAAGTGTTCCCTATGGGTTGTAACAATATGGTATTGAAGTACACTCACATGGTATTTATTCTCTTGGGATTCCAAGTGAAACTACGTTGAAGGGAAGTGCAACATTACAATTTAATTTAATATTTATGATTGTCCCTAAGGATGAAATTTCACAAGAATTAGATCCAAGAAACCTCAAGATTGAGGTCAAATTTCAAAAGTTGCATTAGTTCCCAAGTAAAGGTTAGTACCCATAGTTGTTTACACTTGAAGACATTACATAAGATACTAGCATTTCTACGTGATACTCGCATATATACGTTTAACTTGTCCATTGTAATTGGTAATCTCGATATGCAATCTAAAGATGAATTGATATATATATATATATATATAAACAAAAAGAAAAAACTACAATGTCGGCATTGTGGTTTATCTATGTAAACCTACAATATTTCTATGAGATTCCAAAGAAAATATTAAATATAATGGGTAGATGTCCATCATTTGTTTATATATATATATATAAACAAAAAGAAAAAACTACAATGTCGGCATTGTGGTTTATCTATGTAAACCTACAATATTTCTATGAGATTCCAAAAAAAATATTAAATATAATGGGTAGATGTCCATCATTTGTTTCAAGCATGTTACAAAGTTTTAGTTGAAGAGTAAATATGAAATAGTCTATTAGGTTGATTTAAATCAAACATCCCTTGTAAGGATGCCAATCCGTTATCCTTAAATGAGAGTTAGAAGGATTGTTTTGATTACATTTATGAGAGAGTCCTTCCTTATTGAATTAAACATGAAAGACGAGGGGAAGAATCCTTTATGTTTATTTCTTTATTTATTTTTTCCCTTTGCAATCTTAATGAAGGCAATCTCGATCTCTGTATTTTAGATTGTGGTGATATGGGTTGGGCAATCCTAAAGGGGATCGACCCATGCACGAGTTAATTGTGTCTTTTGTTCCATGTCGTGATATAATATAAACAATAGGGTGATTTCCACTATGGGTGATTCGATCCCTAAGTCCTTTTACCCATAATCTTTTATTCGTTTTAATTAAAAATTAAAAAAATAAGGTTCTATCTCTATACTTTTGTCTCCCTTTAAAAGTGAATTTCCTTGTTTTTAATATCCCCTTATTTCATTTATTAATCCCAAAATCCCATTCCCGCTTGAAGTTCGAATTTAAAAGTAATACACGTTCAAACTCTAAATTCTCTATACGTGCAACAAGAAAAAATCTAGGAACAAGAAAAATGTTAAAGTGGTTGAGACAAACAGAACACACAATACACCAATCCAACTAACAAGTCACGACTCAAGTACCTCTGAATGAAGCTTGCCATTCATCAAACTTTGTTTCTTTTTTCAAGCTTGCCATTCATCAAACTTTGTTTCTTTTTTCATTTTTACAGAGGTTTGAGCTTTAATGGAATCCCATGGTTCAAGAATACATTGTGCATGTCATCTCAACCGAGATTGATATGCCTTTGTATATGAGAGAGCTCCAAATAAGGTGGAAAATGACAATATGTTGGATCTGAGATCCACAGAGAACATAATTCAGAGAAATTTATTAAGAGACATTCATAAAAGAACACATAAGTTTACTCTGCTAAAACCCTCAAGAGGGAAACATCCACAGAGCAATGGTATCGGTCTTTCTTATTATTCAATGAGTGAAGATTACAACATCTTAGAACTCCCAACTCCTTCTCTACAAGAATACAAGAAATATATACATTTCTTTCGTAGTTACTCTTAACTGTACAAACTAAATTATTTCGGTAAGTCCGTTATGCAGCCATTGAGAGAATGGTTGTCACCCGTTTCCAACAATATCCACCTTGACAAAAATTTACCTGATACCTTTCTCATTGCTCTATTCATCACCTTTCCTGCAAGCCTAGAGAAGCTAGGCACGAACGTAGCTTCTCAAAAGTAACCGACTTCGTGAACATGTCTGCACTATTCGTTTTAGTGTGAACCTTTTCAAGAACCAATCCACCTTCATCAACAACATGTCTAACAAAATGGTATTTTACAAGAATATGCTTTGTCTTACTGTGATAAGCTAGAATTTTAGCCAAATGAATAGCACTTTTACTATCACACAATTTTTTTATAGTGTTCTGAACTTTTCCTAACTCACCCATCAAACCTTTTAACGAGATTGCCTCTTTGCAAGCATGTGAAGCAGCTATATATTCTGCTTCTGTAGTGGATAAAGAAACGACATTATGAAGTTTTGACATCCAACTAATAGCTCCACTTGCAAGAGTAAAACATAACCCGAAGTGGAACTCCTCTTGTCCAAATCACCTGCAAAATCAGAATCAACATAACCACACACTTCATGACTACAACCATCAAAAGTGATTTGAATAGTTGCTTGTGCCTCTAAGATACTGAAGCAACCATTTCACTGCCGCCCAATGCTCTTTTCCTAGATTTTCCATGTATCTATTGATAACACCAACTGCATGTGAAATATCTGGTCTTGTACTTATCATCACATACGTTAGACTTCCTACTGCATTACCATATGGTATATATGAGACATATACTACTTTTCTTCATCATTTTAGGACTCAAAAATGAAGAAATCTTGAAATGAGAAGCTAAAGGGATATTAACAGGTTTCACCTTATTCATACCAAATCTCTGAAGTATTTTCTCCACATACTTCTTTTGTGATAACCACAACTTGCCATTTTTCATATCTATGTGTATCTGCATGCCCAAGATCTGATTTGCTACTCCTAGATCCCTCATATCAAATGTCCTAGCCAATTGAGCCTTTAACCTGCTGATTTCAAACATGCTCTTGCTTGCGACAAGCATATCATCAACATATAACACCAAAATAATGAACATGCCATTTTTGAACTTTTTAAAGTACACACGATGATCATACTCACTCCTGGTAAAATTATGGCTCACCATGAAAGAATCAAATTTCTTGTACCATTTCCTGGGAGACTACCTCAGGCCATACAATGATTTTCTGAGCTTGCAAACAAACCTCTTGTTGTGATTCTGAACGAACCCTTCTGGTTTTTCCATGAAAATTTCCTCATCTAAATCTTCATGTAAGAAATTTGTTTTGACATCTAGCTTCTCTAACTCCAAATCATACGAGGCAACTAGTGCTAACAAATTTTTGATAGAAACAAGTTTTAAAACTGGTGAAAAAATATCATGAAAGTCAATACCTGCTTTATGAGAAAACCCTTTTGCAACTAATCTTGCTTTGTACTTTGGTACAGTATCATCAGCTCCTTTCTTCAGTTTGTACACCCATTTTCAGCCAACCACTTTCCTTCTCTTTGGAAGTTCCACAAGATCCCATGTCTTGTTTTTTGCCAAAGAATCGATTTCTTCTTTCATTGCAAGTTTCCATTTGTCACTGTCAGACACTTTCAATGTGTCCTGATAACTGTCAGGTTTGAAGTTCCAAAAGATCCCATGTCTTGTTTTTTGCCAAAGAATCCATTTCTGCTTTCATTGCAAGTTTATATTTGTCATTGTCAGACATTTTCAATGCTTCCTGATAATTGTCCGGTTCTCCTTCATTAGAAATGAGAGCAACAGACGTGACAAAATCACCATACCTCTTTGGAAAAGTTTTGTCCTATGTAGATCTCCATAGAGATTGATGTGGTATTTCCTCTATTTATGTGTGCTCATCCTCTTCCTGAGGAGTGTCCTCATGAATATCCTCTTCCTGTATATCCTCATGATTCCCTTTCATAGATGACTGAGTATCAAACTGAATTTGTTGAAACTGTGGTACATTAGCCCATTTCAAATCATTACTCACATATAAATTTGATAGAGAATGTTCATTGAATGTTACATCTGTTTATGATGATTTTGTGGACAATAGGATTTCACAATCTATATCCATTAACACCATCACCATATCCAACAAAGATCATCCCTATCCAAGATCATCCCTAAACAGGACACCTGGGGAGAATTGCCATGTCACGGGCTACAAAGGTTCAAATGAAATTTCTGAAGATGTTCTAGAAAGGGAACGGAGTGTACTTTATGTGGTAGACATTTCAAGATCCTGAAGATGAAACAGTGACACGTGGAAGTCTATATAACTTCGCTATGATGAGAAGTCCTGAAACAGGTCACCTTGGGAAAACGATCATAAGTCCCAATAGGTGAAACCAATTCTAATGAAACCTGTGGTGTTGGAATAGGGACAGGCGAGGCTACCTTATTATGAAGTTTTAGACACAGTGGTGAAGTAATTTTGAATATACCACAGAAACAGTATCAAGAATTTGTGCAAAAGAAATTGGTAAACTAGGGCTTCCTGTTCTGGGAGCTTCCCTCCACTGTTTTCAGAAAAGGAGTACATTGGACAGATCAACTTGAAGAGGTCTATCTTTCTATCCAATCGGATCTAAAAGATTCCAATTTTTGAAAATTAGGGTTTCTCTGACAAACCCTAGATCAGCCAGCTTTGGAACTAGGACGAACACCTCAAATCGATAAGACCTAATCTTTTGCTATTTTCATTTGAGGTTCTCATTTCAAAGTGATCTATCACATCATCTTGATGATAAGCTTGGTGAATTTGACAACTTCCAAGCATGGAAGTATTTGATCTCTCTGAAGAAAATGAATTGGACACCTACATAAGTAGAGAGGTTCCAGTTATAGAGGGAGATAAGGCTAAACGCCTTACACAAGAAGAATTTGGTCAAGGCAAAGAAGATCATTGCTTATTCAATCACGGATCACATTATACCACAAGTATCTTCCCTAAAGACGTCGAAAGAGATGTTTGATTCCTTGACCAAGCTATTTGAATGGAAGAACATAAATCGAAATATGACTTTGAGAAAATAGTTGAAGAATGTGAATATCCAGAATGTAGAGATTATACAGTCATACTTTACGAAGGCCTCTCAAATCAAAGAACAACTTGTAGCAGTAGAAGAAGAAGTGGAGAATGCAGAAGTGGTGATAGCCACCATGAATGGCCTCCCAGGATCATGGGATTCATTCATGCAAGGAATGTGTTACACAAGGAAGTGATTACTTTCAGCAGACTCTGGGAAGAAGAAGAATCCCATTCATAATAAGAGAAGAGAAGATGGGAGAAACTGAAGATCAAGCTCTCACCATCCAAAGAAGATCCCTCAAGCGAAGAGGAATATGAAGGACTCAAATCTTGAAGAACCTCTTATCCATCTTAGCATTTGGATAAGAAACGACGCTATTATGAATGAAGAAGATGATGAAGTTGAATGCTCAAGAAGGAGTCTACCCACAAACCAAATAAAGATAAATATTCAATTGTCATTTCATGATATTGTTTTGTTATGCATTTGTGTATATTCAGTTGATTTATTATGCATGATAGAATGTTTGCATAATGAAAGTATACTACTAATATGCATGTGATGGGTAAGTAGCTCATGGTGCTATACAACTCTCCATTGCTACTTATCTAGAATGAAACCTCTTTGCTGACATATTGGATTAGTGCATAATCTCAATGTTGTCTCGGTAGAGATGGAAGGCATCTAGAAAGTTTCCATGACATATGGATGAATGTTGTATTGGCTATGCATGATCATATATTTATACATAAGAATTTTCCAGTATGAATATTCCTTATGAAATTTTTATAAACATACACCTAATGCATTTGACTTGTAGGAAAGATCGCATAAAATCGCCTACAAGCAAAGAAGGATGAGACTTGTTCTAAAGAACAAGTGATGACAGTTCAAGATGAAGAATAATATGATAAATGCAGCGACATCATTGATGCAAAACCTTCCAGCTATGAAGAAGTAACCAAGAAGAAAGGGAAGAACAGTTCAAGAAGAATGATGTCTAGGATGCCGTATCGATACATGAAGGGAAGTTCGTAGTTCCATCATGCAGTAGATGGAAACATTGTGGGATACAATGCAATATTCGTAGCATGAGGCTTCTCATGAAAAGAAGGCATAGACTACAAAGAGACATTTGCAGCCAGTGGGATTTTAGACACATGATAGGCAGAATCTTGTGTGCAAATGAAAGAAAGCCTTGTACGTGTTCAAAAGAAACCCATGGGATAAGACATACATGATGAGCTTGATGAAGATCTTAACCTTTGCTACAAGGTTGAAGATGAAAGCCTATAGAGGATGACAATCTCACAGATGGGTGCGAGAAGAACTTTTGAAAAAGTTCAAGATAGAGGATCTTGGTATCCAATGATATTAGATGGATACATAGAATATTAGTAGTAGTGGAAGCTACTTGTCACTCCGGTAAAGAATGTTTTCAGTGCATAGAGTACGAAAGATAGAGGGAGTGGCTGCAGAAGATCTAGAGGTTCAGCATGGTACGACAGGATGGACAGATTACTGATGACTCCAGGATTTATGTTTAGGTTGTCCTCGGATGTAATTGGTCTTGGGAAATCTCACAAGTTATCCTTTAACGTAATCAGCCCTGATGTGATTCTATGCTAGAAATGGCCAAAGTGAAGTTTGAGTACTTCAGGGAGAAGCTTGGTGTTCTCTAGATCGAGGTTCCCTCCAAGGGGAAGTGATGAGTCCGTGAGCCATTCTCACATGGTGAGAGGATCAGGTTCCTTCCATGGTCAAATGTAAGGGCTGAGCCATTCTGTCATGGTGAGAGGATTTGGTTCCTTCCATGTCATATGTGAGTGTTGAGTCATTCTGATGTGACTGTAGGATTGGTTCCTACATGATCAAATATAAGTGATGAATGCTATTCTTGGAATGGAGGCACTTGGTCAGTTACCAGGAATACTAATCTTGGTATTGAGATGCCATTCTCTGGGAGAATGGAGGAACCTGGTCACTTACCAAGAATCCTCATTCTGGGATTGAGAGCCCTTTCGATGTGATGTGTTTGCACGTGGTCGAATGTAAGTGCAGTGCCCTTTCGATGTGGTGTGTTCACACATGGTCGGATGTAAGTGCAGAGACTTTCCGATGCAGTGTCTTTGCACATGGTTGGATTTAAGTGCAGAGCCCTTTCGATTCGGTGTGTTCGCACATGGTCGGATATAAGTTCTGATCCATTCTGGCGCGATGTGTTTACACATGGTCAGATGTGAGTGCTAGGCATTTTTTACCAGATGATGTCAGATGTGAGTGTCGGGCATTCCTTTCTGACAAGATGAGGTTAGATGTAAGTGGTGGGTGGGCCATTCTGGCTTAGGGTTAGATATAAGCACCGAAGAAGACCTACATGGAGGTTAGGACTACAACCAACATGAAAAAGGGATGGATCTGTAGAACTTCCTGTGACGAGAAGAATGAAGAGATAGCACCATTTGATTCAGATAGCAGAAGTAGTAATGATGATAATGATTCAATGATGATCCAGCTTTGATGATGATCTAGATCAAGTGATGATCTAGTAGTGATGATCCAAATCAAGTGATGATCTAGACTTGATGATGATCCAGCAGCGATGATCCGGATCAAGTGATGATCCGGACTCGATGATGATCCAGTGATGATCCATACTTGATGAAGATGAATTGACGATGAATATGACTTGACAATGAAGATGACTTGAAGATGAAGATGACTAGAAGACGAAGATGACTTGATGATGATCTAGATGATACAGAGAAGAATACTTGTACTGATAAATTGAGTCGAGAGAATACCTTCCTATTAAGAGGGAGTGTTGATGTATTTGTAACTTTGGAATGTATTCACTTGTATATCTTATGTATTGTACCTCGATGTTTATTCCGGGAAGTATCTATAATTTAATTGAGTAATGTGATGCCCTGATGTTTCAATCGAGATATTCAACAATGCAAACAAGTAATGTAAAGTCATTGAGGTTAACCCTCCATTGTAAGTCGGGGAAATAGTCCCCACATTTGTGTCAAGGTTAACCATCCTTGTTGATCGGAGGGAAAAGTCCCCACAGTTGTGGGGCACTAGGGTTATTAGACTCTACTAGAGATGCCATCTCTAGTAAGTAATTTTTAAGTGGTGCAGACATGTTAAAGTGGACATTAAGTGAACAAAAGAATATAAATAGAGAGTGAGCCTCTCTATTTATCATACACACATTCACTCATTAGGGCGCTTGAGTGAGAGATAAGTTGCTGGGACAAGAGAGAGACTACTGCTGTCGGGAGATCATCTTTATGTTTTCGGGTTTTACTTTTGGTGTTGATTCTATCTCTGAGGAAGTTGCGGGGTTTTCTCCTTTATGGTTTCCCTGAGGAAAATTCTTTGCGTCTCTTATCTCTTGTGTTTTAGTTTTGTGCATGTTATTCTCTCAAATAAGATCCTAATATCATAATGCTATCTTGAATGGTAAAAATCTAACACACAATTCCTGTTGCAACTTTGCATTATTGAGCATACTCCTTTCTCTTTCAAGAAGAGCCATATTCATGCGTTTAGCAATGCCATTCTGCCGTGGAGTGTAAACATGGGGCTTATGCCTCTTGATCCCATCCTTCTTGCAATAATTATCAAATTCCTTAGAAGTAAACTCGGTTCCATTGTCTGTTCTAAGACATTTAATGAACCCGTCAATGCTATTTTCAGCCAAAGATCTAAACTAGGGCTTGAGATACCAAATTCTTCTGGCTGCCACTGTCCATAATCAGTAAGGCAAAAGAATTTTTGATTTGGCAATTATGAGTGAAAAGTGGTTGGGTTAAGGAGTTTGAATCATCCTGGGTCATTAGGATCAAAGAGGGATCCACTTCGGTGGGATTGTCTAGAGTGACTTCTTCAGTGTCCTCCGCCGGTGGATTATTAATGAGCTTTGTGAGTAAGGATTTGTTGGTCTTTAGATTTTGGAGGGTTCGACAATCTGAGGAGTTGTGTGAGGTAGCCTTATGGAATGAGCACCAAGGTGTTCTTGTATTTGTATGGCTAACGGGATTTTGAGGTCAAGTAGGTGGAAACTGAGTTGAAGAGTTGGAGATGGTTATGTGAGAGGGAGAGGCATTAGGGTTGGGGCGGTATTGAGGAGTACAACCTCTAGGAGCAATATTTCTTTCAATAGCTAATGCTCTCTGAAATTTTTTATCTAATGTTGGATTTTCAAACAGCTCTACCTCTCTACGGAACTGCATCAATAAACTAGCGATAAATATAAGAATGAGTACCTCTTTCAGGTCTGGAATATGGAGCTGTAGGCATAGTTTGCAAAAGAAGTCGATGTAACCTTGAATGATTTGTGAAGGAAGTTGTCTGATTTGATGCCATCTCATCCATAGAGATTATACATTCCTTGGTGGATGGAAGCGGGTTCTCATTGTGTCAAAAAGTTGAGCCCAAGTTTTGATGGGTGTGGAGGATGAAGTTCCTGGAGCAGTTCCAAGTTCCACGACGAATATGGTCTTTTCTTGCTCAGTCTCCCACCAGGTTTGTGCAAGGCCTTCAAGTTGTAAGGAGGCAATTTGAGGCTTTCTCTCCTCAGTGAGTACTGTGCATGTGTTAAAGTAGGTGGAGAGGCTACAGATCCATGAATCAACAACTTCTCCATTGGTTTTCCCCGCAAGCTTAGGGAGTTGTATTCTAGTGTCCAATCGGAATGGGTCTAGGTCGGTCTGTTGTTGCATCCTCAACAACTCATTGAGTATAGAAGCAAGATATTAGACTAGATTTGAAGTATTGGAATCCAATTCTACTGCCAAGGGATCTCTTCGAGGAGGCATGTTGAGGCCAACTAAATATCACCACCAACCTAGGTGGTACGAAAAAATTGAAATATAGCAAAGGAGCTATAGGTCTAGAGGGATCCATTTGTATTGTTTTAGATCTATGAACCTCCTCTCTATTGTAGCTGAGATCTGTGCACCCATGGGGCTATGAGATCTATGTATTCACTTGCATTAATCAATCTGGAGGCTGGTGAAATTTGGAATGTTTCATTAAAAATACTCATTTTTTTTTTGTTGGAGCCCATAGTTAAGATCTTAAGTCTCTGATACCATTTGTTCTACTGCACACTTCTTTTCTAGGGGTGCTATCAATGAAGCGTAGGCTAAACTGGCACTGTTCCAGCGGAAGACCATGCTCAGCTCTTGGAGATGCGCAAAGGTGAAAGGGAGTCCACAGAAGGTGTAGCTATGCATGCCCTTGGATGTGAGGAGGTGCTGACAGTGCAGGGTGATGAAGGAGGAGCTATGCTCATTTTCCCATGAAGTTGGAATATTTCAGCAAGAGCGTAGCATCAGTCTGGCCCGCTCCGATTTTCTTACCGAGTTCTGGCAAGAAGGAGAAAACATCCTGTGGGAGAGAAAGCCTATGGGGAAGGCTAGATCTTTGTATGGGAGGCAATCACAGATGGATTGAAAGACCAAAGGCTGCCAGGAATGAGGCGCTCTGGCTGCTTCACACTAAACCCTAAAAACAAGACAATAAGCAAAATGGGAAATGCAGAGAGAGAGACGTGTTTCAGCAAAAACAAAGAAGACATTTTTTATTAGGGAGCATCCTCTTATATAATGAGGGGATTTCTTATTTGCATAAATAAACATAATTAATTAATAAACCTAATTTATCATTTTTCCATCTTCTCCATGCTGCCCAGTAATGGTCCCTATTACACTAGAGGGTTCAGTTAAAGGTCCATGAGCACTCATTTTTTCCATGATAAAGTATATCAATGGTCCAAGAAGGGTTGTGTGATAAGGGGAATTTTATTATAGGACTCTAAACATAGATGGTAAAAATCCTTGTGGTTAATATGCTAATAGTACTCAAGATAGATAACAGAACCTGAGTCTCTCTACTCTAGTACACTTGATCTGGCTCGGGGGTGACCCATGGAATGAGGAAGGAACTGTTCGAGGTCTAAAGATGGAAGGAACGTGAAGGTTCCACACTCAGTTGGAAGTTTAACGAATTATAATTATTCTATCTCTCTTTATTTATTGTTTCACTTTTTAATTAGTGTTTAATATAAAGATATTGTTATGGACTTATGATGTGGTCATCAATTATTTTAAATTGTAAAATTGGATATGGAAAGATTTCATTCACTATTTAAACTACTTTTGGTTCAGAATATTTGTATATTGGGTTTATCCAACCTGATAATTATGTAGGAAAAATTGCACTTGCTTTATTTAAGATGTATTATGCTCGGACCTAATTTATTTATTATTAGACTAGTGTTTATCTAATGTTGCTCTAGATTAATGAATTTTAGACAGACAATTATTATCTAGATCTATTTTGGACTAATGATTTCCTTGTCAAACTAATGTTTATTTACTTATTATATTGAAATCTCCATATTCACTTTAATCCATATGTTCGAAACTAGTAAAAATCAACCAAAACAAACACAATTATGTAATATAATAATTTTGAGATTATCATAGGGAAATTACATCCATAGAGCCAAATTTATTGTTATGTATATGATCTGAAATATTTGAGGGAATCGAGGCACAACTCACATAACCAGACCATATGTTAAAATTACACATATAATAGAACATATAATAAATTTAATATTTAACGTAAGATTAAAAACATAGAATAACATGGTAATGACCAACATAACATTATTAATAAGAATTATCGTATAATACAACAAGCAAAATAGCATAAGGTTGACACCCAAGACAAATCCATTAACACACATCAAATATCATATATTCCATGTGCAAGGGTCAAACCTTGGAAAAAAAATCCTCAGCTACTTGTTATGCACCACATAAGTTCTTGAAATACAGGATCGAGCCTCATATCCTTCTTCCTCAACCAATTGTTTAATATAAAAAATTTGTGAATTTATCCTTATAGCATGTAGGGTAAACAAACTCACATTATAAGCCACTTTATATACATTTCATAACTTTAAATTACCAAGACTGAGCTCAGGACGCATCATAATCACACTAAATAATTAAGTCTACAAAGTTAGGACGCTCAAATAGCAAGACTTGTATATACATATATATCCTTCCAACGTTGTTTCCTTAAAATATCTGGCCGATGAGCCGTCTTGTGTGGTTGGTTGTATTGATTCTTTTGGGGTAGTTGTCGGACGAGCCGACTTCATGACAACCAAAGAATTATGAACGATAACGGATTTGCCAATAATCAATTGGTTATATAGTAGACTCCGCCCCTACCATCAATTCTATATCAGCCAACCCCACCTTTCCTACAATCACTTCCATATCAGCCAACCCCGCCTTTCCTAAGATCAGTTCCCACTTGATTCTTAAATCTCTTTTTTAGGCACACAAAACCCATGGAATTACCCCCATTTTCCCAAAATATTATATTTTCAAAATATCATTTCTTCATAAGAACTATGACTCCCCATCATGTAGGGAAGCCTATATGTCAATATGTCTAGCCTTAAATCACTCTATTAAAGTGCAAAGAAATCCTTTTAGATTTAAGTGTTAATTTTCATATGGATACATTTTTATACATTTTTCCCTCGAGAGAGGATGGATGGAAGTAGAACAATGCTCCCTTTTACCCTTACTCATCCTAACCCAAACGTTAGTATGGTATTGCTTTTATGTGGAAGGATTAAATCAAGTAGTTAAGAAAGTCAAGTAGAATGTGTTTATGGCATTGAGAGTGGATCCTATGTTCCTTTGACACAATCCAAGGTCGTACCACACTTAATATAAATCCAAAAATGGTTCCATTGCTTGGTTCATTGGTGGTCATTGGTCCAACGTTGTTTTTCTTGTCATGCCCATGGAACCTTTTGTTAGCCTTTTGGGTTACTCCAAAAGTGTTTCCACCAAATGCTTGTCCCTTAGAAATGCTTCATGGGCATATAGATTCCTTAGTTTTGGAATATGCTTAACCGTGGTTAGAGTGCTAACATGCCACCTTTACCTATGAGCATATTACTATAATCAACATGATTCCTAACACATTGGGTGCACATAATCAAGGACACTTGTACATAATTTGTTATAGAGCGCTCCATGCGAGGTTGTGTTGTTGGTAATTTGTATGGACTTGTATCTTTATTTTATGTTAACCTCCCTCACCTACTCTATACATAAAGGGAGAAGAGAGCTCTTGTATCAATGATCATTCATCATATTCTATTATATCTTTGTATTGTCTTCGATAATTCTTGTAGTGAGCAATACACTAGGGTTCATGAGGACACCTTAAGAAAAACCAAAAAGAAAAATATTTCTCATGTGATGCTAAGGTTTGCCAAATTTGGGAAGCTAGGATTTGTGTTATTCCAGTAAATCATAGAGAAGAATATGGCATTGGATATAATGATGGTTTTGTGGCTCTTGTTCTAGAACTTGGGTTTATAACCTAGTACAAGACATGGACATTGGAGCTAACGCTTTGCATGATTTTGTAGCCTCATTGTTGTGGGATGCATGGAAGCTAGGGAAAGATCATGGAGATACTCGCTTGATGAGTCTTGAGCTTGGAGTGATCCCTGGCTTGAAAGAAGACTTGGTTAATTCTTGATGTTCCATGGATGTCTCGGTGTTTTTGTTAATGTAAGAGTTGAAGACATGTAACTTGGAGGCAATGTTAGAGTTGACTTGCCATGCACTTGTGTGATGAAACTTGGCTAGGGCTTGTAAACTCTAAGGAGAAAAAGAGTTCTAGCGTGGAGAGCTTGAATGATACAAGCTTGGAAAATGTACGAAGGAGGACCTTCCAATGTTGATGCTAACTTGTTCAGGGTCTTTGGTGAGTTACCAATTTTGGTTGGGAGTGATTCCTAGCTAGGAGTTGGTGGATAGGGCTTTACTATATAGGATTTTGGAGTGATTGACTTGTACCAACTTTGTGTTAACATAGTAGTATGTACTTGTGCTTCATATTTTATATATGATAAGTTTCCATATGTCCAAATTGTGTTTTCTTTCAAATTTGATTTTTAGTTTTTGTTATATTTATGATCGAGTATATTTTAATCCTTGGTGTTCATGACAATTTTACATAACATATATCTAAATGAAAGTGATTAAACACACATCTTGAAAATAACGAAGAATTAGTATTTATGATATATTTTGTTATAATATAAGAAATCATATATGTTATATGCCTTGAAAAGTGTTCCGTATGGGTTGTAACAATATGGTATTGAAGTACGCTCACATGGTATTTATCCTCTTGGGATGCCAAGTGAAACTAGGTTGAAGGGAAGTGCAACATTACAATTTAATTTAATATTTATGATCGTCCCTAATGATTAAATTTCACAAGCATTAGATCCAAGAAACCTCAAGATTGAGGTCAAATTTCAAAAGTTGCATTAGTTCCCAAGTAAATGTTAGTACCCATAGTTGTTTACACCTAAAGACATAACATAAGATACTAGCATTTCTACGTGATACTTGCATATATACGTTTAACTTGTCCATTGTAATTGGTAATCTGGATATGCAATGGATATATATAGATATAGATATAGATATATACACACACATATATAAACTAAAAGAAAAAACTAGAATGTCGGCATTGTGGTTTATTTATGTAAACCTATAATATTTTTATGAGATTCCAAAGAAAATATTAAATATAATGGGTAGATCTCCATCATTTGTTTCTAGCATGTTACAAAGTTTTAGTTGAAGAGTAAATATGAAATACTCTGTCAGGTTGATTTAAATCAAACATCCCTTTTAAGGATGCCAATCTGTTATCCTTAAATGAGAGTTACAGAAGGATTGTTTTGATTACATTTATGAGAGAGTCCTTATTGAATTAAACATGAAAGACGAGGGGGAGAATCCTTTATTTTTATTTCTTTATTTAGTTTTCTCTTTGCAATCTTAATGAAGGCAATCTCAATCTCTATATTTTAGATTGTGGTGATATGGGTAGGGCAATCCTGAAGGGGATTGACCCATGTACGAGATATAATATGAACAATATAATATATATCTTTTATTTCATGTCGTGATATAATATGAACAATAGGGTGATTTCCACTATGGGTGATTCGATCCACATCTAGTTGTTGCATGGGCATGAAGAGGGGCGATCCCCCACTATGGGACACTGAAACCTCATTTGGGTGTTGTACCTTGCAGGAAAAAAGGAAATCTTGGCCATGGTAGACTCATCCTATACCAACCCACCTCTATTTCTATGGAAAGGAGAGGATGCTGGTTTTTAATTACTCTTACATCCCCCCTCACTATGGGATACTCGAACCTTATTTTTTTGTTGTGCCTTGAATGAAGAAGGGATATCTCCGTCATGGTAGACTCATCGACCCACCTCTCTTTCTTGGAAAGGAGAGGAAGATGATCCTTGCATACTCAAGATTGAGGTTTTGTTCCCTAAGTTCTTTTACCCATAATCTTTTATTTCGTTTTAATTAAAAATTAAAAAAATAAAGTTTTATCTCTATACTTTTGTCTCCCTTTAAAAGTGAATTTCCTTGTTTTTAATATCCCCTTATTCCATTTATTAATCCCAAAATCCCATTCCCGCTTTAAGTTCAATTTTGAAAGTAATACACGTTCAAACTCTAAATTCTCTATACGTGCAACAAGAAAAAAGCTAGGAACAAGAAAAATGTCAAAGTGGTTGAGACAAATAGAACACATAATACACTAGTCCAACTAACAAGTCACGACTCAAGTACCTCTGAATGAAGCTTTCCATTCATCAAACTGTGTTTCTTTTTTCATTTTTGCAGAGATTTGAGCTTTAATGGAATCCCATGATTCAAGAATGCATTGTGCATGTCATTTCAATCGAGATTGATATGCCTTTGTATATGAGAGAGCTCCAGATAAGGTGGAAAATGACAATATGTTGGATCTAAGATTAACATAAAACATAATACAAATAAATTTATTAAGAGACATTCATAAAAGAACACAAAATTTTACTGTGCTAAAACCCTCAAGAGGGAAACATCCACGGAACAATGGTATCATTATTTCTTATTATTCAATGAATGAAGATTACAACATCTTAGAACTCTCCAACTCCTTCTCTATGAGAATACAAGAAATATATACATTTCTTTCACGGTTACTCTTAACTATACAAACTAAATTATTTCGGTAAGTCCATTATGCAGCCACCAAGAGAACGGTTGTCACCCATTTCCAACAATATCCACCTTGACAACAATTTACCTGATACCTTGCTCATTTCTCTATTCATCACCTTTCATGCAAGCCTAGAGAAGATAGGCACCAACGTAGCTTCTCTAAAGTAACTGACTTTGTGAACATGTCTGCACTATTCGTTTTAGTGTGAACATTTTCAAGAACCACTCCACCTTCATCAACAACATGTCTAACAAAATGGTATTTTATGAGAATATGCTTTGTCTTACTGTGATAAGCTAGAATTTTAGCCAAATGAATAGCAATTTGACTATCACAAAAAACGTTTATAGTGTTCTGAACTTTTCCTAACTCACCCATCAAACCTTTTAACCAGACTACCTCTTTGCAAGCGTGTGAAGCAGCTATATATTCTGCTTTTGTAGTGGATAAAGAAATGACATTCTGAAGTTTTGACATCCAACTAATAGCTCCACCTCCAAGAGTAAAACATAACCTGAAGTGGACCTCGTCTTGTCCAAATCACTTGCAAAATCAGAATCAACATAGCCACAGAATTCATCACTACAACCATCAAAAGTGATACAATAGTTGCTCATGCCTCTAAGATACTGAAGGACCCATTTCACTGCTGCCCAATGCTCTTTTCCTAGATTTTCCATGTATCTACTGACAACACCAACTGCATGTGAAATATCTGGTCTTATACTTATCATCGCATACATTAGACTTCCTACTGCATTAGCATATGGTATATGAGACATATACTGCTTTTCTTCATCATTTTTAGGACTCAAATATGAAGAAAGCTTGAAATTAGAAGCTAAATGGATATTAACATGGTTCACCTTATTCATACCAAATCTCTAAAGTACTTTCTCCACATACTTCTTTTGTGATAATCACAACTTGCCATTTTTCCTATCTCTGTGTATCTGCATGCCCAAGATCTGATTTGCTACTCCTAGATCCTTCATATCAAATGTCCTAGCCAACTAAGCCTTTAACCTGTTGATTTCAAACATGCTCTTGCTTGCGACAAGCATATCATCAACATATAACACGAAAATAATGAACATGCCATTTTCCAACTTTTTAAAGTGCACACAATGATCATACTCACTCCTGGTAAAATTATGGCTCACCATGAAAGAATCAAATTTCTTGTACCATTTCCTGGGAGACTACCTCAAGCCATACAATGATTTTCTGAGCTTGCAAACAAACCTCTTGTTACGATTCTGAATGAACCCTTCTGGTTGTTCCATGAAAATTTCCTCATCTAAATCTCCATGTAAGAAATTTGTTTTGACATGTAGTTGCTCTAACTCCAAATCATACGAGGCAACTAGTGCTAACAAAATTTTGATAGAAACAAGTTTTAAAATTGTTGAAAAAATATCAAGAAATTCAATACCTTCTTTATGAGAAAACCTTTTTGCAACCAATCTCGCTTTGTACTTCGGTATAGTATCATCAGCTCCTTTCTTTAGTTTGTACACCCATTTGCAGCCAACCACTTTCCTTCTCTCTGGAAGTTCCACAAGATCCCATGTGTTGTTTTTTTCCAAAGAATCTATTTCTTCTTTCATTGCAAGTTTCCATTTGTCATAGTCAGACACTTTCAATGCTTCTTAATAACTGCCAGTTTTGAAGTTCCACAAGATCCCATGTCTTGTTTTTTGCCAAAGAATCCATTTATGCTTTTATTGCAAGTTTCCATTTGTCATTCTCAGACACTTTCAATGCATCCTGATAACTGTCAGGTTCTCCTTCATTAGAAATGAAAGCAATAGATGTGACAAAATCACCATACCTCTTTGGAAAATTTCTGTCCCGTGTAGATCTCCGTAGAGATTGATGTGGTATTTCCTCTATTTCTGTCTGCTCATCCTCTTCTTGAGGAGTGTCCTCATGAATATCCTCTTCCTAGACATCCTCATGATTCCCCTTCATAGATGACTGAGTATCAAACTGAATTTGTTGAAACTGTGGTACATTAGCCTATTTCAAATCATTACTCACATTAAATTTGATAGAGAAAGTTCATTAAATGTTACATCTTTGTTTATGATGATTTTGTGGACAATAGGATTTCATAATCTGTATCCCTTAAAACCATCACCATATCCAACAAAGATCAATTTTCTTGATTTAGGATCTAGTTTGGAACACTGATTTTTGGGAATAAGAGCATATGCTTCACAACCAAATACTCTAAGATTAGAATAATCACATTGTTGACATGTCCATAACTCTTCTAGAATTTTGCAGTCAATGGCCATTGATGGTGATCGATTGACCACGTAACAAGCTGTAAGCAATGCCTCTCCCCACAATTCTTGTTGCATCTTTGCATTCCTAAGCATACTCCTTTCTCTTTCAAGAAGAGCCCTGTTCATGCGTTTAGCAACGCCATTTTGCTGCGGAGTGTAAACATTGGTCTTATGCCTCTTGACCCCATCCTTCTTGTAGTAATTATCGAATTCCTTGGAAGTAAACTCAGTTCCATTGTCTGTTCTAAGACATTTAATGAACTTGCCAATGCTCTTTTAAACCAAAGATCTAAACTGCTTAAATATATCAAAAACATCAGCTTTTCTCTTTAACAAATATATACAGACTTTCCTCTAGTAATCATCTATAAAACTGATGAAATATGATGATCCCCCATAAGAAATTTTAGGAGATGGTCCCCATAGATTAGAATGTATATAGTCTAAGATACCTTTACTAGTGTGTTTTCCAGATTTAAATTTTTTTCTAGCTTGTTTACCATAAACACAATGCTCACAAAACTTCAAATCTACAAATTTTAAACTAGGAAGGAACTTTCTATCAGCAAGTACCTTCATTCCTCTTTCATTGATATGACCTAACCGCTGATGCCATATATGAGTGAAGTCTGCTGCACCAACCGATGCTACCATTGTGTGATCGATTTCCGTTCTCCCTTCAATTTTATACAGGTTCCGGACTCTGTTTTCCTTCATAACAACCAAGATACCTTTCGATATCTTCATAACTCCACCTTGAACCACAAATTTGTAACCAACATCATTAAGAACTCCCATTGATATCAAGTTCTTCCTTAGTTCAGGTACATGTCTCACATCTATTAGAGTCCTAACAATCCCATCATACATTTTAATTTTGATACTCTCTATTCCAACAGTTTTACATGTAACACTATTTCGCATATAAACTATCCCGTCATCTACATATTGGTATGTGTGATACCAACTTCTATGAAGAGACATGTGATGAGATGCTCCAGAATCAACTAACGAACCATAATGATATTCTGAGATAGTAGAAGTAGTTAATACCTCGTCAATCATACCTGAATCATTTTCTGCTATGTTTTCCTCCTTTGTAGAGTTCCCCTGCCTAGAAGCTTGCTTGGGTTTCCAACAATCTTTCTTAAGATGTCCTAATTTATTACTAAACCAACAATTCAATTTACTCTTTTTTCCCTTTGACTTTGATCTTGATGTACCCCTTGAATGTTGTCCTCTTTCACTAGTTCTTCCCCTAGCCACCGTTACTTTTGATGTCGAGTTTTCAAGACTAGATTTCTTTCGAGTTTCCTCATAAATTAAGGCTCCCACAACATCATTGAAGGTAATAGACACAATAGAACTAAAATTGATAGAGGTTACAAAATGTACCCATGACTCAGGCAGAGAGCACAACATGAAAATCGCCTTGTTTTCAGATTTAATAATATCTTCCATACCAGACAATTGACAAACAACAGTATTGAACGCATTCAAGTGATCATAAATTTTTGTACCTTATTTCATACAAAAGGTAAATAAATGCCACTTCAAGAGGATTTTATTTGTCAAGGATTTAGTCATATACAGACTTTCCAGTTTTGTCCAGAGACCTGCTACTGTAGTTTCAGACACAATGTTAAATAAAACATCATCGACCAAGAATAAACAATTAGCACTAAGATCTTTTTCATCTATCTCGTTCCAGTATTCATTTGACATATCATAGGGTTTCTTGGATCTCCCTACCAGTGCCTTCACCACTCCTTGTTGTATCAACATATCCCTCATCTTGACCTTCCACAACTAGAAATTGTTGCTCCCATTGAATTTTTCTATTTCAAATTTAAAACTCCGTGTTTTCACCATTTTCTCAAGAAATTATTTAATGAACCAATTTAAGCCTTATAGTATATTCTAGAAAAAACTTTTCTTATAAATTTATTCTTTTAATATTTTAATATCATAAAAATACCTTTCAATATCCAGGCTCTGTACAACCATGGCTTCTTCTCTCAGGGCGTCTCCAGCTTAGAACTGGCAGCTCTACTGCTGTTCACAAGCATCCATGATGTAGACTCCTTCACGCAGTGGGATGCTGGTTTTCTTCACATGGGATGGCTACTTCTTTGGGCAGTCTCCTCCACCACCACACACACAAAATGTAGCAGGAACACACAACCTTGGTTTTCTCTCCACAACTTAGGTTCAAGCGTCCTCTCACCTTCCTCTGCACAAGATTGAACACACAATAGCCAAATATTCCTCTCTCCTCCACGTAGGATCACCCTTCACGCTCTGGGCAGCCTCCTCTACTTCTGTGCAACTGCAAAGCTTCATAGCTGGGTCTTCCTTGGTCTTTATCTACCTCTGCAAATGACGAGCTCTCCTCAACACTTCCACCTAGGTGCTCTGATACCACTTGTTGGATCTGAGATCCAAAGAGAACATAATACATAGAAATTTATTAAGAGACATTCATAAAATAACACAAAATTTTACTGTGGTAAAACCCTCAAGAGGGAAACATCCCCATAGTAATGGTATCGGTCTTTCTTATTATTCAATGAATAAATATTACAACATCTTACAACTCTTTGAATCCTTCTCTATGAGAATACAAGAAATATATATATTTCTTTTACGGTTACTCTTAACTGTACAAACAAAATTATTTCGGTAAGTCCATTATGCATCCACCGAGAGAATGGTTGTCACCCATTTCCAACACAATAGCCTCAAAGTATTTGTTGTTGTTTCTCCTCATGGCCAAGATAGGATTTCGTGGTACGTCTCAACAGAAGATATTTAGTGTTTCCAAGGAATATTCATTAAGGAGAAACTCATTGTCTCTCCTATCTCGATAAGGATTGTTTCCAAATGAATCTTCAAACAAGTAGCTTGATTCCAAAGTTTAAAACCCTCACTTCTTTATCCCTTGGAATTGTGTACCATTGTGGACGTGCCACAGTCTTGCTCAAATTCATAACAATAGTTTGTTTATCTCGACAATCAATAAGCATTGCAAACCAACCCAGATGATATGAATAACACTATCCTTTCCCATTATTAGTTGCCCAAAAGATCTGTTCAAAAGATCAAATATTTAAAACACGAGGGCACATGTCGCAACCATGTATATGCAGAAAGGATGTAAGAGAGTATCCCATATATAATTTCAAAAGGATGTTATATTTTGGCACAGTATTCTCCAACTTTGGATGATTAGTAAAGTTCAATATACAAAACAATCGGAGGCAGACACGGGAAGATAATCCTTGACCTAGCTGCAATTTTTATTTATTTATGTCAATAAGCTTGATATTTAAAAATGTTCCTGTTACAAGGAGAGTAGTTGGTTATTCTTGGGTCACAAAAAGCATGACCAAAGACATAAGAAAAAACAAAGACACAATAAAAACAAAGGAATGAGAAACCAAAAGGCGTCACCAAAAATGCTTAAGTTTTGTCACTTGGACTCACATGAAGAAATCTGAACACCAAAAGATGTAGCAATCTTTCATCTCCCAATAGTTGCTTATACTTTTTGTCTTCCTTCATAATATTCTCAGTATCACTTCACATCCCTTGCCCCAACCTTTAAAATCATGCCCAAGCTGTTGAAACCATCATCTAATATCAAAGGTAAGAGGTTGGTGCTGCTGGCTTTTGGTTTTGTATTTTTCTTTTTATTTTTTCCTCGATACTAAGTGTATCGTGAGCTTAATATGAAGTAGGTCTATCCATAGGGTGAAGATAAAGTGTCCTTTCAACGAAGTTATGGTTTATTTTCTTGCATGTTTTTCATTTTCTTCTGTATATTTTTGCTACTCATGTTTTTATGCACGTAGGCTAATGTAACACAATCGAAGCCGGAAGTCCTTCGGCTATCTCAGTTTCACCTAGATGAATTTAATCTTAGTTTCACCCGAATAAAGCTAAGTCATTGAGAATTCTATAGCCTCTAGGCAACCTCCCTTTCTTAGGGGTCAAACCCACCTGAGTCTATTTTTCATCCTTGATGTTGTTTTTCTATATTTTTTACATTCTGTAAAATTGTAGCATGTGTATATTCAGGATTGTAAATCGTTTATTATTTTATTTTTGTTTACTAAGAGTTTGTACAAATTTTTACTTATTTATTTGTTTTACCTTTAGTGGTTAAGCTTTCTAACGCCGAGTTTTTTCGCCTTATTCAATTTTGAGTTTCCTTAAGTTTTATACAATCATTTGAGTATAGAAAACCAAATTTTAATAAAGTTTCAGTAGGCAAATTGAAATTCCTTTAATAAATATTATTGGATCAACATATGATATTTTCAACAGTAACAAACTTTGAATTTCTATTGCATTAAAAATTGAAAATTGAACCAAAATATTTTCTTTTTGCACACTAAAAGATTTTTTCCACGTATACTTAGATGTAAAATGAATACAATTAATGCTGCAATTTTTATATTTTCCACTAAGATGTTAAGTTTATGTTTTATTTAGCTCCACTATTTCATTTTACCAAACTTAGACTTTGTGATGCAATTAAAATTTCCAAGATTAATGAAATTGAATATTTACTACTACAACATTAAGGATGCTACTTGTATTTACACTTGCCTCAAAACCTATTGAATTATTGATGCACATATGTACACATGAAAAAATATTTAGTTTTCATAAAATTAATCATATTATGCACTTCCAGTGTAAATATTTTACAACTCATTTCTTTAACATTCACATTATTTACTAAATTTTACTTTTAAGAAATAATATTTGCATGGTTAGATATGTGTCATCTAGATTCATTAATGGAATAACATTATTGCATTGAAAGCACTATTTGATTTATTAGCATTGATCATGTCTCACTCTCAATTCATTTATGCATTAAATGCCACGACCTTTCTTTGAATCCTATCTACCTGACCCCTTCACCCCCTTGACCAACCCTCCAATAGTGCTTCTGATGTTGTTCCCTTGAACCAACATGGTCGTTTTGAGCATCAAAAACATGGACCCATTAGAATAACACCATGTTATGATAAACTTCCTAAATAAAAAAATTACTTGCATTAACAAACAAGGGAATCAAAGAATGGTGCACGGGGTACCTAAGATATAGTCTAGCTCTCCTTTGGGATACATATTTTTTCCTCCAATCATCCCTACAAGTGAACACAACTGAAAATTAGGGTTTTCCAATCAAGCCCTAGGTCATCAAGAATCATGTTTGAGAAGAAGTCCTCAAATTGGTGAGTACTATCTCCTATATTTCCATTTGAGGTACTCATTTTTTGAAGATGACAAACAGAACCAAGATTAATGATAAGCTTTAATGAGTAGAAAATTTATACTAATTAATTAAAAATAAAGAGATAAAGAGAGCTAAATAAAAGCTAACTACTTTCTAAAATTAGTATATAACTGAAAAAAAAAGTGTGATTTTCCTAACTGAAGAGAAAAGTAGCTTGAATGAAAAAGAATATAATATTTTTCCTAAAGAAAAAGAATAAATAGAAGAGAGTGGATTACATAGGGTAATGGTCCCTATTACACTAGAGGGTTCAGTTAAAGGTCCATGAGCACTCATTTTTTCCATGATAAAGTATATGGATGGTCCAAGAAGGGTTGTGTGATAAGGGGAATTTTATTATAGGACTCTAAATAGAGATGGTAAAAATCCTTGTGGTTAATATGCTAATAGTACTCAAGATAGATAATAGTACCTGAGTCTCTCTACTCTAGTACACTTGATCTGGCTCAGGGGTGACCCATGGAACGAGGAAGGAAATGTTAGAGGTCTAAAGCTAGAAGGAACGTGAAGGTTCCACATTTAGTTGGAAGTTTAACAAATTATAATTATTCTATCTCTCTTTATTTATTGTTTCACCTTTGAATTAGTGTTTAATATAAAGATAATGTTATGGATTTATGATGTGGTCATCAATTATTTTAAATTGTAAAATTGCATATGGAAAATTTCATTCACTATTTAAACTAGTTTTGGTGAGAATATTTGTATATTGGGTTTATCCAACTTGATAATTATGTAGGAAAAATTTCACTTGTTTTATTTAAAATTTGTTATGGTCGGACCTAATTTATTTATTGTTAGACTAGTGTTTATCTAATGTTTCTCTAGATTAATGAATATTAGATAGACAATTATTATCTAGATCTATTTTGGACTAATGGTCTTGTCAAACCAATGTTTATTTACTTATTATATTGAAATCTCCATATTCACTTTAATACATATGTTCGAAACTAGTAAAAGTCAACCAAAACAAACACAATTATATAATATAAGAATTATGAGATTATCATAGGGAAATTACATCCATAGTGCCAAATTTCTCGTTATGTATATGATCCGAAATATTTGAGGGAATCCAGGGACAACTCACATAACCAGATCATATGTTAAAATTATAGATATAATAGAACATATAATAGATTTAATATTTAACGCAAGATTAAAAACATAGGATAACATGGTAATAACCAACATAACATTATTAATAAGAATTATCATATAATATAACAAGCAAACTAGCATAAGGTCGACACCCAAGACAAATCCATTAACACACATCAAATATCATATATTCCATGTGCAAGGGTCAAACCTTGGGAAAAAAATCCTCAGCTACTTGTTATGCACCACATAAGTTCTTGAAACACAGGATCGAGCCTCATATCCTTCTTCCTCAACCAATTGTTTAATATAAAAAATTTGTGAATTTATCCTTATGGCCTGTAGGGTACACAAACTCACATTATAAGCCACTTTATATACATTTTAGAACTTTAAATTGCCAAGACTGAGCTCGGGACTCATCATAATCACACTAAATAATTAAGTCTACAGAGTCAGGGTAGGTTGATCCCATACTTTTGTCTATGGACTCTTATACAATAAAATTAATGATTAATCATAAACAATAGAGCATATAAATAGATCTAGAGTGAAAATAGGGCATCATGACCTAGGGTTGAGCCCCACAATAAAACACTAATAGTTTTTCAAAGAATACTTTTCATCAAGAGACAAAAGTAATTGTCCAATGTTATAGAATTAAACACAAGTTCGATTCTCAGAGATTCACAATAGTTCTTTTATAAAATAAAAAACAATCTACAGAAAGGCGTAAAGCCTATAAATACCCTTTTCTAGTCAACGTTGATCACTGTATATATGATCATGGGAAAAGAAAGCAATAATCCTATATGATCTTTTGCTTTCCATAAATTTAAAGCCTGCACTAACATTTAAACTAGACACAGATGGAAAGGTTGCGTAGGTCCATAACACAAACTATAGACTTAAACTTAACAAAAGAAAAACTTCCACTTTGAGGTAGTTAACCCATTGTAAAAAATGGGCAAGTCAAGGGTGGATTGAGCTTACCATTTGAAGCACGCCTCAGGTGGAAAGAATTCAGGAAAGGTCATGGATGATTCTAAATACAACACACCCTACCATCAACAATGCACAAGAGTCCTTACAATAACAACTTAATCAACAACAAATATTTATACAGTAGAGAGAGTATCAAATACCATAAACAATTACGTGAGTTTTATCCAAAAGCAAGGTTAAGGCTACCACTTTGTTTTACCTCAAACAAAAAAATGCAATCCATTAGGAAAACAAATGTATATGGAAGAGAAAAAATAACTAAATGAATGCATTTACCATATACATGAAAACACATACCTAGAAGTTGGAGACAAAATTGGATAAGAGGAAAACAATGCCAACACTCAAACCCTAACAGCGTAGGAAATGTTGAAAAGACTCCGTAATCGTCATAAGGATTAATGATGAGTAGATCTTTGTGGCATGAGTTTTGAGTGGACAAGAGGCACATACAAACCCTATGGGAAAACATAACGAGTAGAGGGACACTATAGAGGTGGCCGAAGCATCCCTTTCCCCAAAACCCTTATTCATAAAATTGACAACTCAAGCCAATAGTTAATTGTTTTGTGTAAAGGTTGAGAGTACATGTGAATAAATGTGGTAGGAAATCGATGTCCAAGCGGGAGGTCTACGCACCAAGTATGCACATGTCTCATTTAATGTTGAAACTAGTCAAGCAATTACGATGGGTTGATAATGATACAAAATTTGTATAAAATACACATTGGTCTCACCTTACAAAGTGGAAAGTAATAGTGCTAAGACTTGGACTTGTCCAAAGCCCTCACCAACGTTATACGCCTTATGTGACACTTGCATGAAGTAAAGTGGATGTTAGGCCATGCTAGAAAGCATCGAACCACCAATGAACCAGGGAATCCAAGCTAGCTCAACGTTAAAGTAACCAAGCAAATTAACAATAAAATATGTTAAGTATAAACGTATACAAGTCACTCAACTTCATGTGTGTAATATGTCTAGCCTAAACAAATAATATCACAAAAGAGAAATTAAAACCAAGGTATATATCTAAGCCATTATATTGATGATGGAAGGCTTATATGAAACATGGTACTCAGAGTTAACTAAACATCGTTTATATGGTTAAGCAATGAGGAGGAATTAATATGCCTATTCTATACAAGGAAGTTTCAAATAATTAATGATTAAATTCTAGCATTCCAAGAAGTGAGTGATATGAGAAGGGTAAATATAGTAAATTTCCACACAAGGATAGAAATAATCCTTCATTGATGTAATTTTTATATAAGATTAGACAATGAGCAAGTCATTAATCAATAAATTATGTTTTCACATGACGAATGGAAATTAATACAATTTTCTATTAATGGTAGTTTCGACATTAAGTTGGGATCTATTATAAAAAAATAGGATTGTAGAGAAATAACAATAAACAAGATGCAAATATAAAACACATTACAAGAGAGACTCGAATATAATGTGGTTCACCAAAGATGGGATACATACACATAGAAATTGTCAATCCTTTATTATTATAATGTTCATCAAAATGAAGGATACAACCTACAATAGACACTGCATTTCCTCTTCACTCTCTCACACAATCACAAAGACCACTTTTACAATGGTACAATATAATACAATACACAATTGTATTACAATTCCTTCCTTTTATAAATGGAATACCATGGTAAAATACCATGGGCTTCCCAAAACCATGGGCCTTTAAATCATCCATTATTGATAAAGTCATGACTATGACATTACAAATTTTTACATGGAATTTTTTCCTAAATCTTCACTATTGGGGCGCTGCACCCTAACCCCTGTCGAGAGGGCTCCAAAAATTGTCGTCACCCCCCTGGACCCCTTTGACAACTATAGTGGGGGGGAAATCCCCCCCCACTCGCCAGGTGTTGGGATCCAAACATGACTAAAATAATAACATCTATGAGCGAGAAGTTCAGGCTCCACAACCGTACAGGATCCTAAACAAATAGATAGGAAATATGAACAATGACACATCATTATGAATATTAATTACATACAAAATCATAAGAGAGAAAATATAACCCGTAGTTGGGTAAGTGGTAAATAGAACTTGGAAAAATACTATAATTTCACATATCAGTTCTTATTCCCCTAATTGTAAGAGTTAGAAACCAGTCTGGTAACCTCGTTTACAGAGGGTACAATTTTTATTTTTATGTGCATTTTTTAGTGTTATTACAACAGCTCTTTTAAATGTTGTATTTTTAAGTGTAGATGAGATGGATCATTTGAGAGTATACAAAGACATGATACCCATACTGGATTTTTTTTTATTATTATAAATTCCTAAAGGTTCCTACCAGAGGATAAGGAGCCTTATGTTCAACCAATTCATTGCGAGCAGGTATTTCTTTAACTCAAACAAGAAGTGGTAGTGGTAATTATTCTATTAATTCATAGTTTATTATGAATATATATGTGTTTATTAACCAATAAAAATGTTATAACATCATGTGTCTAATATATGTATGCCTTTCATGTACAAGTATTTTTCTATGAAGACCTTTTGGACCCAAAATGGATATTTTCCATACATTATGATCCAAAAATAAGGCATATATTTGCACGGGGGCTTCACTTGTTGGCCAATATCCTATCACGTTAGTTTATATTGTGGGTTTTAAAATTATCAAAAATCGAACCAATATATTGCAGGTAATGGGGAGATGAGGGGTTTAAGGTGGGGGTGGATAGGGTGGTTTATAAGGATTGAGGTATAAAAAGGGGTGGAGAGGAGGTTTTAAGTATTGGGAGGGGGTTTCAAAAAAAAGAGTTTGAGTCAATATATCTCGAAATTAAGGGTATTCTTTAATATCCCACGATCTGTGAGAGGTTCACTAACTGAAGTCCCCGTGTATATTTGACGATGCCTAAGTGATTATGGAGAAAAACAATGATGACCAATGATGTTGTTGAAGAATGTTATGTTCAGGAACAAGAAGAAAACAACCTATATTTAGAGAATCTTATAAAAGATAACAATATGAATGATATAGAAAATGATGATCCAAATAAATTAGGTAAGAATATAGATGGTCTACAATCAAATTTCATTGATGATGAAGATGGTGTAGGTGAAGACAAGGATTATTTTAATACCACCATAGCGGTATGGTGTGGCAAGAATAATATTAAATGCTGACAAGAACATATGAACATTGACAAGGATACACTAGATGGCATTATTGCAGACAATAATGTAAATGATCAATACTTCTAAATTTTCAGAATTTGTAATCCATATTTAAGAATTGATGATTTTTATGGCCTAAACATTGAAATGCTTTATTATTATTTATCTCAATGCAAGTTACCTATTGCAATATTTGCGAAGTTTTCAATCTTTAGTATGAATTGTTGATAGAAAAAAATGGATTACTTGGATAAGAGTTAGCATGGTTAGTGGTCATTTATTGGTTTATAATGGTTTAGAGGTGTTGTCAAGTTATTGGTTAGACTCAGAATGAACTATGATGAAGGGCCTATTTAATAACAATATATTAAACATGCAATTATTAAAAATAATAACTGCTTATATGTAAAACATTGTAAATCCAAACCATTAGGCACAATGTATGCAAAGTTTGTTCATTATTTTAAATTAAAAAACATATTGAAAAATTTCACTCATCCTAAGCCCTTCACCTTTAAACCATCTATCCCCTACCCACTTAACCCCTAACCCCTTGAATCTTCAAGGCAATTTCAAAAAAGATTCTATATATGAGAATGATGAATGGCGACAATGAGATGTCCATGAGGAACGTTGATAAAAACATGGATGATGTCGAAGATTATGTGGGGACATTAGTCATCCTTGAGTCTTGAAACCCTCCCATACCATCAATACATGTGTCTAGTCTAACCGTGTCAACTTTCAATGCATACAAGCACAGTTTGAAGAAAATTTAGTGTTGGTCCCATTCACTGCTCACTTTGTTGGGTCGATGGATGACATTGGTGATGAGTTTGTTGGAAGTCCCATGGAATTTCAAAATATTTATGACAAATAGTATATATATGGGAATGACGAATGGTGACAATGAGACACGAATGATGAATGTTGCTCGAAGACAATGAGACATACTATTATTTATTTTTTCATTATAAATTTTAATTTCATGAAGGATTGAATTTATTCTATCAAAATATTTAGGGTCTAACTCATGGATTTTATTTTCGATATAGTAAGAGAAAACATCATCAATTTTATCAAATAAAGAAGGTAGTATTTCCATAGTTCAATACGACTATATTCATCCTTAATATGTACCTATAAGCTGTCTGAAATAGTCTATCCAATGAGTCCTCTTCCTTTACCACATTGATCTTTGCATATTTACAACTCTTTTGCATCGGTTGGTTTGCATAGATAACATTTAGTTAACCTCCATACATTCTTACTTCTAAGCACATCAATCATGGTTGTCTTCCATGAGAGATAGTTAGATCCAACTAATGTAGGAATAAAAACAACTTTTGAAGTCATCGTGATAAAATCCTAAACCCAAAATGCAAAAAAATGAATTGCTGCAAAGAGATGAAAAAATATCTAAAATTAGAATTTTATCACCAATGGAAAAACCTTTTTGTAACTAACTGACAAGTCTACAACTCTTCTGCATAGAAAAACAATTAAAAAATGCCAAAAGATAAAAAAAACACAAAAAAGTGCATATGCGGATTGGATTAAGGTAGGGTGCATATACGTGCTCTGGTAGTGTATAGGGCATGTATGTCTGCCAAAATCAAGAAAAACTGCATAAAAATGGTTGAAACTGTCATCCAAATCATTTGGACCAGAAACCTGCAATAACCTAAAACAAAAAAATCCAAACAACCAAATCTGCATGGAAAAAGATATATCTTTGAAAATATATTAATATATAATATATTTCAATTCAAAACTACAAAAATAAATCATGAAAAACTTGAAAATTTCTAAATATTAATCGTGAAAGTTAGAGTTTGAAAAATAATCAAATATGTAAAATAAAATCGAGATCCGAAAAAAATCCACTTGGGTATTGTAGATCGGGTCACAAAAACTACAAAACATGAAGTGATTACGTAAAAACATGAGATAATGTTCCTTGAAAACAAACATCTAATATTTTAATGAAGGTAGAGTACTGCAACCTACTCTGTTACTATGCTAGAATATTGAGAATATGAGAAAATCCTACAACAATACAAAACATGCTAAGCATGAACTATTCTATTCTTCTACCTAATCAAGCAACAAGGAATATGAACAAATGTATATAACACAACAATAGATATTTGTACATCATGTATTATGTTTTGATTATCTTTGTAATAATTTGGGATAACATATGTGGAGTGGGTATAAAGGTGTAATGTTGGATATATTTGAGGAATAAGAAGATTTTTCCCTTCCCATGGATGTTTAGTATTTCCCTTACCTTTATTATATACCAAGCTATATGGAATAGTGACATCCCATCTTTTACATGTGGTATAAATGGTTTTCCACCTCTTTATATAATGAATGGTAAAAGGATTATTTTCCTCTATTATGCATGTGGGATAGCTCAATTTATAATATTACTGAGGA
>LPNX011023220.1:0-10242 GCA_001517045.1 Pseudotsuga menziesii | reverse complement strand
GTAGAACCAAGGATAGGAGGGTAGAGTTGTTTAAAATGGTTCAGAAAGAGTATGAGTGTTTGAAAGAATTTGTAGAAAGGCTTCTATACAATTTAAAGAGATATGTTAATGTTGATATTCAAAGAGATGTTCTCAAAATCATCTTATTGCAAGGAATTAGAGAATACTTTATGGATATTCTTAATCTACTAGGAAGGGAGGATATCTCAAGGGAATATTTTGATCATATTGTGGATCGATGTCGAAGATACTCTAGAGGCTCTTCTAAAACTAGCATAAGAGACTGAGATGTCATTATAAGAGAACAAAATTCAGTGTAAAAAACATAAATAATAACAATAATTAAATAAATATAAACAATTATTAAATTAAAAGTCAATTAAGGGACATGTCTCTTGGTGAATAGTCACCAAGAAGGCCTATTAATATGGATTTCATTATCAATGTAAATCATCAATTTATTTTTCAATTATCCAATATGTGGGTTATTTAAGAAATGATGGGTTTATTCCAAATTATTTGATAATTTCTTAATAAAGATATTACAACTAGCCCATGGTGGAGCTACATGAGAAGAAATAAGTAATCTTCTCAAAAATTTCAAAATGGATATGATGAGCTCTATTTCCTCACAATTGGATGTTTTGAAAGAAAAGCAGAGATATGTCATGGAAGACTTGGCATTGGATATATTTTGCACAAAATGCAGAAATAAAAAGATCCATTAAGAGAATGTTATCCTGATAAGGTCGAGGTATGCAGTGTATGTGATTTGGATCACAATACCAAGGATTTTCTCGTGTTTCCAAAGTTTAAGGAAATCTTTCAGGCATGCACGTGGAGTAAGATTAATTCATTTCATAGAAGAAACTACGACAACCTCGCATTCCAGGTATGAATAATCAGTTCCCTCCTCCATATTGTTGTCCCAATACTCAGTGGAACTCATCCGCTCAACCAACAATGCAATATCCCACACTATGGATGTCATGGTCACCTCATCCAAATGAGCCAACTCATTGCCCCACAAGTTGGAGAAATCATTACCCAAGGAATCAATTCACTCACACACAATTTCGACAACCATGACTGTAACTCCCTGCTAATACTGCACCAGCCAATGTATCACTATGCCCTCGGTTGTATGCTCAACATAATATTGACCCCAACAATAATATAGTGTAACAAGTTGAAACATTAAACGTGTTATCTTACTTTGTCACTCATATCCCATGTAATGAATTACATGTACAATTTGGGAGGGAAGTAGAACCTATTGTCATTAAGGATATTCCAACCCATGTGACTAAAGAAGGAACAAATAATCAGGTGGAAATCCCAATATGTACAACAATATCCATTCTTGAGGATGTTGAAACACCTAATGAAACACCGAGTGAGACACACATTAAGAATAACCATATACAATTTATTGGAAATACACCATACTCTGAGCGATTATCCTTATGGGGAACATAAGAGAAGCCATGTTTTGAGCTTATAGATGAATTGAAAAATATTCATGTTAAGATCCCACTATTACCACCCCTGCATGATGTACCCATTTATGCTAAAAATGTTAGGGACCTGTGTGTGAAGAAACCAATAAGGAATCCTAGCGATCCTCTTACACTTCACGTATTTGGGAAATGGTCTGAATTAATGATTTAGGAAAAATTCCTTTGGCCAAATATGATTATCTAGGAAATCCCACTATTACATTGTATATTGGGTCCACTGAGAGCCCCAATGATTTAGTTGATTTGGTTACAACAATAAATGTGAGGACTATCGAGACTGTGAAAAAATTGGGACACATTAAACTCAAACCAACCCCCACGGTATTAGAATTGGTTGATAGATCCACAATTAGACCTAAGGGGATTTTGGATGACTTGGTAGTATCTATTGATTCATGGGAATATCTCATGGAATTTCTTGTTTTATGACCTAAATATCAGTCGGGGGGGAATCCACTCATTTTTGGAAGACCTTGGTTGGCCACTACAGATGCATATATTAGTCATAGATCATGATCTATGACCATATCTGATGGACTGACAAGAAAAGTGTGACCCTTTACCATCCTATTAAACCAATTTTAGATGTTGAAACTCCATTGTGGGTAGACTTGAAAGTAGAAGAAAGTACTCAGGCTCTTCTAACTATAGGAAGGGCTTTGACTTTTAAAAATGAAAACGAAGATGATACTATTAGCAATTTCATTAATCAGCCAATGGTGGCTACCCAACATGCATATCATATTATAGAATGTAACATGAGTAAACTTGAGAAAGAAGAACTTACAGAGGATTTTTTAGTTAAAAATGTTGAAAATGTTCCCATATTGAGAATTTGAAGAGTGCCCCAATAGGGATTGAGACTGGAAGAACCTAGAATGTTAATCCCAATATAGCACCTGATGAGTTGGAATGTTCGACTATACTGCTGAAAATGCGTAAGGGGGCCTTTGTGTAGGAATACACATACATACTCACTTGTTCTTCAGCACTAAAAAGGGTCATATGATGATGAACAAAGGTATATTTCTTGGTAATTTCATATCTATTGCGGGAATACAAGTGGACCCTGCAAAAATAAAGGTAATTCTAAACATCCTTATTCCTCAAACAAAAAAAGAGGTACATCGTTTTCTTGGACATGTTGGTTATTATAGACGCTTTATTGAAAAAAATTCCAAGCTATCATCCCCTATATTTACCTTACTAATGAAGGATGATGAATTCAATTGGACAAATGCATGTCAGATAGCACTTGCAGAATTGAAGAAAAGGTTATTCACAATACCCATCCTGCGTGGGCCTAATTGGGCCTTACCTTTCCACATTTTTTCAAATGATTTAGATACTGCTATTAGGGTTGTGGTCGGACAACATGAAAACCACAATTTCTATTCTATCTACTATATCAGTAAGAATATGGCTCTTGCTGAACTCAATTACAAGGTAACTGAAAAAGAATTCCTTTTTGTCATTTACTCGATCAAACAATTTAGGCACTATATTACCAGGTACCCTACTTGTGCATATAGATCACTCAGCCATTGGATATTTAAAGAATAAAGCTATTAATAATGATCAAGTGACAATGTGGTTGATCTTACTACAAGAGTTTCATATTACCCTAATTAATAGACCAGGAAAATAAAATGTTGTTATTGATTTTCTTTCTTGATTAACTAATAATGATGATAATTTAAAATATGTCGTGCAAGATGATCGAAGGAAAATTTTTACAAGATTGGCATTAATATCACCTTGCCAATTTTTTATTATTTTTGCTATATTTTTTCAAAAAAAAAAGAGCTGAAAGTATGAAAAAACCTTTACTCATGAGCATAAGTAACTATGAATTGGATGTATTTGATACTCTAATTGGATGGAGGCTTACGAACAATATTAAGTCATGTGATAAGGGATGCCTTCATCAATCAATTTGACAATAAAAAGTGGTCCACCTCCTAGTGATGACAACTTGTCACGATAATCGAAAAGGTACGAATTTTAACCATGAGTACGACTAGGAATAAATTGTCAAAAGTAAATATGATTATAGTCTATTTCCCTATTCTTGTCAACAATTTTTAGCCAATATTTCCAATCGAAGCAATACATCACCACCTTTTCCCATATTTATTTATTGTCACCATATTTCCTATTCCATGCAATAATTGTCCACATGATCCCATTCCATGATTACACTATCTTTACAAAAATAGCCAACAAACTCCCCAATGTTCATTATTGTCTTTTCATACTATAGTTTCAACATCCAAATTGGGAAATTTATGTTTCTTGCTAGAAGATTACCAGGGAAAGACATTATGGGGGGTTCTATAGTCTGACATGAACCTGCAATAATGGATGCTATACGTTAAAATATAGAGGTATTTCGGATTTTTGGAGAAGCAGTTTGGATGACATATTTAGAAAGACTAAATGGGTTTAATGGAGGAACGACATTATAGTTTTCCCTAAATTTGGAAGGATACGATTATGAGGTTGGTGGACTAAGAGTTGAAGTCGTTGAACATATATTAGAAATGGTGATAGGATTTTCTAGGATCAAGAAGAGATGGTTCAATCGGAAGGCTCAAAACCTAAAATAAAAAGAATACTTCCTTGTAGAAGGAGGAAATGTTTAATACAAGGGGCGAGGAACAAGCATAAAAACTCTTCCACATGGGACTAGGTTGTGGTATTTTTGAAGAATTATGTCACCTACGAAGGTAGGTACTAAATCATTTATTCATTGAGTTAAGACACCTGTACTAGGGATAATTTGTTGATAGGACTGTGGTAGACTAAGTGGCCATGGAATAAAGTTCTAATGAAAATGAGGAGGAAGATGAACAGATCATGTTAGATATAGTTGGGGGGAGAAGGGATAGGGAATCTGGAGAAGTAGAAAGGGATTTGGAGGAATTTGTGACTTCAAAATAACTACAAAACATTTACCCCTAGGATCATGTTTGAATATCAGTCCAACAGACATGAACTAATGTAGAAGAAATGAGGGAGGGTACTAAAAATCAGACAAGAACAATTCGAGAGATTGAATATCCTGCTAACCTAGGGGAAGCTAGTGAGTCAAGGGTGGAATTATCACAAAAGGATGACTCCCTTTTTTGTGTGACAGCGAATGTTGAAATAATTACAAAGGTTTTCACTCCCCATGTGCCACAAAGGAATAAGAGAAAATTGTGGACCCAAAATCAACCACCCAGTCCATTAATGAGAATGAGGACCCAAACTTATTTTGCAGCAGAGGAAACACAAATGACTTAGGAAGATATTGAGATTCCTATCCTAAAACCATGATAACTCATTGAAGCACAAGAACCAGCGGATAGCCCATATTTAAATCCAAGACTTATCAACCCATAAGAACCTACTGCAACAAAAGGAGAAATTCAAGTGGAAAATTTACTCTTGGAGAATGACCTATTGAAACATGAGGTATAGGTGATTAAGGGAGAACTGCAAGGGTTCATAGATTTATCACATTAGCATAAATGACTAATCACATGGAGTATCTACCTTTTGTTTCAGGAAATATTGAGCATGATAATTTTATGTGCCCAAAATGTGGCGACATCTTCAAAAATGCAAGATATAAGGTCGCTCTCATGGAATTTTCAGCCTAGACACTTCGACAATTAAGGAAAGAAAAGAATGGGATGACACCAACAGAATTAGTGGAAGATGATGTACAGATTCAGAACATGGGTATATCCTTCTTGACCATGGATAATTAGGATCCACTAGGTCAAGAATCAACTACTAAAAGATAAGAACTAGTTGTTGAAACACATGAACAAGCTACTGAAACACAAGAACTAGCTCATGAAACATAGGAACCGACTATTGAAACACAAGAACCGACTACTAAGACACATGAATGTTGAAACATAAAAGTTGGCCGCCAAAAATATAGATCTAGCAACTCAGGACAAACCTCAACCAAGGGAAAATGATGATAAGTACATGATTCAGGAATCCCTATAGATTATTGACTTGGATGTATAGGATGAAAAGGTTCAAGAGGAGGAAGAAGACATTTCGTTGTTGAAATTTGAATTAAAAAAATGGAAGTATCAAGCTACCTTGTGTGAGGATGGGATGATTCCCCTTCATTTACATAGAAAGAAAATTAAAGAGCTCAGGGAGAGATGGGTCGAGGAACTGACTTTTCAAATGATTCACTGGGAAAATTTGCAAGAAGAATTGAAGGAATTAAGAAAACATACGTCTATGAAGAAGGAGAAAAGCAAATGTATAATATTACTCATGAATTATTAAGTTATATATCCCCATAACCATATTACTCAGTTTTCCTTTATGAAAAAATAACTCTATTTAAAATAAAATCTCTTATGGAAGGGATACCTTACGAGTTCATTACATATTCTCATTTTTGGCTGGTTTTGTTTAGACTCAATTCCCCGAGCAAAATTCCCTCTGTGAATTGTACTTATAGTAATTGGAATGCCACTTGGAATGTTAATCCAATCATTTTCCTCACATAGGAGATATACATATGAGGTCATTCATCGCATTCATTGCCAATTATATGAACTGGTGGAATTCCTCTTAAACTACTCGAAGGAATGAGGATACTTCTACCCTCTGGATTCAAGGTGAACCACGGTCCCTTGAGGCTATAATTTTATATCTACACTGCCTATGTCAAATAATGAAATAAAAAAACTCCAGTAAGATTGCATATATACCTATGTAAAAATTATATCACAACAAGAACCCTATCGAATAGAAGGAAGCAAGAGCAGGTGGGAAGCTTCTTCAAAGTCCATAAGAACAAGAGAGTCGTATTGTTTTGAAAATTTCAAATATATGATTTGTATAAAGTTTATGAGTACGTTAATTGTATTCATAAATGTGGGTTGATCTAGCTCGGATTAAGGTTTATATTCACACTTATATGGCTGCACAAGAAGAAATACAGGAGTGTATATAAGTTGACCAAGAAGGAAGAGAAGAAATGTTAGGAAATTTTAGTTTCTTTCAAGGGTATGTAAAATTGAGAGAGAATCTTGAATCTTCCTTCAACCTCATCAACTTCCACAAGAAAACATTCAATTTGGATTCAAATTCACAGGAAGTTGTTGCATGAGGACATGCAACTTGACAGTTGGGGTGAGCTGTTAGGTGCCAGAAATGCCCCTTTTTATCGCCTATTTCTTGATTCTTATTCTATGTTTTCCATTCTTAATGTAACCAAGTTGCTATGTTTTCTAAGAAAAAGGATTTTGTCAAGCAGGTCTAATCTATTATTGCTTTGTTTTATTAATGCCTAAATTTTTTCCGTGATTATGAATTTTTCTTACTAATTAAGATGACTTTTGATGAACTTATGGAAGAAACTGAAACCACAAGGAATCTTGGTGTATCGGATTTTTTATACACATAGATCGAGTAGTCAATTGAAAGCTGTTACACTGTCTAGGGATTTTGTATAGGTATTTTTGGAAGCATATTGAGTTATTTTTCATGCAGCTAGCTGAAACTCATTTGGTTCTAGCTCAGTTTAGATCATTGAGAGCATTAATGTTTATGAAACATATTTCATCTTAATGTAATAATGAAGGATTTTTTTTGTTTGTTTATGGAAGTGGTGATTCGATAGCCTGAATATCTTCAATATTCATGGCTTCCTGAACTAAGATGACCTAAATTGTCAGCCCAGTATTTATAGGAAGACGGGATGGTTCACAAGGTTAGGCTTATTTTCGAAGGAAAGTTGTAACAGTAGTCTAAAGATTATGTACTTAAGCACTCATTTTATTAAATAAGTGGCAATATTTCCTTAATATACTATGTAGTAATTTTTTATAGTGTCTAGCGACATCTTTGTTAAAAGGAAAGGGCCACCTTCTCTAAAAGTTCTCGAGTTAATTGTAGTTGCTTACTTCTTTTATTTTATTTTGTGTGAAATTGAAATTAGATTTCCTTTTGAGTTCTTGAAATAGTGTGAGTATTAAGTGTGGGACTCTTTTATTACAACCTTTTTTGTTTGTTGAAATAGTTGATTGAATAATGCATAGTTTATTTTTGCAAGTGTGCAATTGATTATTGTTGTTACATCTATGCTCTGCTGCTGCGTTTTCTCATTAATTATTTCCTTTTAGAGCTGCTAAATTGGTAGATTGCATGTGAATTTATAGAATCAAAAGTTGATTTCCTCTATGATTGAATATTGAAATTGTAGATTGGGTCTTCTTATGGTGATAGTTCAGGATTTAAATTCTTGTAAATGAAATTTAACTCTTTTATTTTTAACATGGTCATTTCTAGAATTGACATAGTAAAAGGATTGAGAGCTCTTTGATCTTTCGGCAATTGAATTAGTATTTGAAGTTGGATTGAGAAGTGAAGCAAGGAATATACTTAATGATTAGGAAGATTGGATAAATTTTATTTGATTGATCAGTTAATGAATGTTTATGCATATATTTCACTTAATTACCTTTGAAATAACCAGACTTCCCTTTTTTGACAATCAATATTGAGCACTATGTTTATTAATTAATAAGCAACTATATTGACCAACAACATACTGTAATGAGTGGTAAAACACATGCAAATTTATAAAATGGGTGATATGCCAAATTAGCTACAGTTTACCATATTCCATAGCACAGCTTCGCTTAACCTGAATCTAACTTTGAAGTAGACACATAAGAAGAGGGATGACATCCTAACACATGACAAGGTTTGAATTTAGTGTTAAGAAATGTGAGCATGTTTCTTTTAATTTTAAGTTTTCCTTTCCCACATATCTGGTTGCCATGAAAACCAAAACATACGTGTGTTTTATCTCTACAAAACATGTACACATTTTATCTCTACAAAACATGTGGATATTTTGTAGAGCTAAAACGTGTAGTCATTTTTGAAAAAATCGCATTTACCTTATGGGAAAGGGGAAGGAGGAAAAAATTATACAACCTGACGAGAACTATATACTCACAACGAGAACTCTAACCCTCAAAATTTGTTTTCTTGTGTCTAAAACACTAAAATCAAGCTTCAACTTGAAAAGAGATCCTACTAGTAGAATCCTTTTTGTTTCAAGGTTAAAAATATAAAAATTTCCTTAAAAAATCATATTGTTGCTAACAATAGCCTTCAAATCAACCATTCAGTAGAAACTAATGCTACTAGAAGCACATTGGTTTTTTCAAATTCAAAAAGTATAACTTGTTTGAAAGTATGGACTTAACAATAAGTTTTGTGTGAAGAAAAATATTACAGTCAACCTCTAAAATGAAATGTAGTGCAAACATTGTAGTGTTTTTCAAACCACGACCTTGAAAAATAAAGTGTCCCGCCTTTGTGGCCATCATTTCCCCCTCCCCATTTTTTATTTTTTTTTAACTTTTATATAAAATAAAATAAAATCTAAATAAAAAAAATACTAAATAATTAAACTTTATTAAAAAAAATAAAAATATTAGAAATTTTTATCAAAAAATATACAATTTTATTAAGAAAATTAAAAAGAGAAACATATTAAAAGGTCCTAAAAAAAATTATAAATCTTAAAAAAACATTTAAAAGGGGAGGGGGAGGAGGCGGGGGAGGGGAGGGGCGAGGGAGGGGCAAGGGAATGGAGTGGAGGGACAGGGAAGGCCGATGGCATAGTAGGGAAAGGGGTGAGGTGGAAAGCGGATGGGAGAGGGGATGCGGTGGCCAGTGATCGAAAGGGGGAGAGGTTGGGGTGGTAGGGAGCAGAGGGGATGAGCAAGTGCGATAGGTAGGTTTTTGTTTTGGTTTTTGATTTTTAGTTGTTTTTGTTTTTAATTTTTAATTGTTTTTTTTTAATTGGTTTATTTTTATATTTGTTTTTTAATAGATATTTTTTTAAATAAAGGTTTTTTTAGTGTTTTATCTAATTTTTATAATATTTTTTATACGAATTTTCTAAAAAAATTACTAATAAAATTTTATTTTTTTAAATAAATAATTATTTTTAATAAAAATTACAAAATTTTTAGTAAAAAATTTATTGGAATAAATTTTTTAAATTACTATGTTATTTATATAATTTTTTTGTTTATATCTTTTTAGTTTATATATAGTTTATTTTTTATTTAATTTTAATTAGTGTTGTTTTTTAATTTATTAATTTTGCATTTAAATTTTTAAAATTCTTATATTTTTTTCAAATATTAATACAAAATTACAAAATAAAAATTATTATTTTATTTTATTTTTAAAAACGATTCTTTTATGTAATTAAAAAAAAATCATCTCACGGGTTTCCAAATTTTGTGATTTTATTCCCGAAAAAAAATGGTGTACTACTGGTAGCACTATTTTTCAATTTGGAGGTAAATAGCCACTAAATGGAGACTATAAAAAAAACAAGAACTATTTAGAGTTCTCACCAGGTTGTATAATGTGTTAGGGGGGTTCAGAGAGATAAACATACACATATCAAGGTTGGGGAGGTAGGGGTTTAATGAAGATTATGGTGGTTATTGGGAAGATGGTCTATAGGATTGGGGGAAAGAAGGAGATGGGTGGGGGGTAAGTTGTATGGGGAAAGGGATTACGAGAGACATATATTTAGAGGGGTACGCGTAGGTGGACCAAGATAGATAGATAGAGAGAGGGGTAGGCAAAGGTGGAGTAGGAGAGAAAAGAGAGGGGGGGAGGGGGTGGTTATGGGAAGTTAGAGTAGGAGGGTTTTGAGGGA
>LPNX011023206.1:78299-98734 GCA_001517045.1 Pseudotsuga menziesii | reverse complement strand
AAGGAATAAAAATAATGAGGAAAAAGGAGGAAAACCCTAAAAAAGCAAAAACCCTAAACAAGCTGCCCTAACCCACATGGTTTCCAAAAACCATGGGCAAGCACTCCACCACTAAAAAACTATAAATAAGTGATGGAGACTCCTCATTTCACATCCACAGTCAAAATCATCCTGCCTCTGCTGAAATTATTCTCGAAACCCTAGCTTACCATCAAGCTACTTTCGCCATTGAGAACCCTTTTGGCCCATTTCCACCACCGGAAAAGGAAAAGAAGCAGCTTGGAGCTCGAAGCCACCGACATCGGACCAGCGCAACGGACTCCACCAACCTCCTCATCGGAGGTAATATCAATAAAATTACCATTACACATTTCTTTACTATTTTTGCTGCATTTCTTTACTGTTATTTACTTTCCACTGCTTTAGCTTATTTTTCTGTTTCAGTTTATTTTTGTTTACATCATTGAACTGCTACTAAGGATTCCAGATTCCTTAGTAGGTGCTCATCAGCACAAGCTAGGGTGAAAACCCTAGCTACAAAAGTTAGTAACATGTTTGCTCGGATCCTCTCCTAGTTTTACCTCGAACTTGGGTATGTCCGAGGGATGCTTAGTAGGGACAGTCGGCCAAGCCGGGTCATGAGCTACAGGATCGTTCGTCAATCTTGACAAGTCAGGAATATTCAGCGTTGCAAGGAAAGGGAGCCTAGGATAATGAGGTCGATGGAACGCTCCCTAATAGTTCTGATTCACATAGGTTTGATTACCACCATGGCCTTGGCTATAGTGCCCTCCTCCCGTTTGACCCGTATAGGGTGGCATGAAAGCACCATATTGTGGTGGACCTTGACTATTTTGAGCTACAAAGCCATAATTTGGAGAACAAGTAGGTTGTTGATACCCACCCCCATAAGGTGAAGAACCCTTTCCATACTGCGTCCCATAATATGGTCCATAAGTCATCGCATGTCCCATGAGACACTCTGTAAGTAGGAACATACACTCCGGAAGTAGGAATATACATTTTGGAAGTAGGAATGTGACCTCTATAAGTATGAGAATTACCTCCCGAAACAACGGGTGGTGCATGAAGTTGAGACACAACCATTCTAGTAACCGCAGTATGGACATAACTCGTAGCAACATTTCGGCTGGAAGGACCACGTGAATGAGGTGGAGGGTGAACATTCAAAGAAATAGGGACCAAGGACGAAGGGATATGTGTAATTAAATACGTACTATTCCCTATAGTCACTCATCTCAGATCTGGTATCCTAATAGGATCACCAACCCTAGACCTAGGAGGAATATGTGATGTAACTTCCACCACCGAGATGGAAGGTGAAATGTGACTAGTGCTCCCAAACCTCTCCGCATGGTAAGGAATGAGAGTGCCCCTAGGCATAGTGTTAGGCTTGAACTTAGACTCGACATGAAATGCCAAATCATGTGTGGGAAAAATAGACATAACATAACTACCATAACTAGTGCTTGTGGGTTCAAAATGAGTCTTGTCATCCTCCGACATTCAATATCGGCGATGCATCAATGGGGAATCAACCCTAGAGTAAGTAGGTCTATCATGAAAGGTTCCTATCTCATAAATCATAGGACCTAACTTAGTCAATTCGGGTGACAGATCATAGTTAGGAGTAAACTCCCCATCTTCCACATGAATGGGAGAAGGTGGTTCAGTAATACCTTCTATATGGTCTCCCATGGTGTGTGAATCAATGTGCCAAGTAGTCCACCTGGACTGTCTATTTCTCTCTCCCAAGGGAGGAGGAGAAGTAGAAGGCGGAAGTCCTGCTAAACAATGAGAACGGTGAGGAGGCGCACCCAAATCCACAATGACTCAAAAAATATAAAAGACTCTCTATCTATGCAAACCCTAGGCAAGCTATCATGCATAGAGCAAACACCAATAAAATTTAAATCCAAATGCAAGAAATCAACGGTAGGATAAGTGAAAGTGAGGTCCCGAATGAAGCAGGTATGTCTTGCCTAGGAGAGGCTTGAGGCTCCCATACACAACAAGCGGAGGTACGTAACCAATTATTGTGGCCCTCAGCTTCTGTTAGTTTTTCATCACATTTAAGCTAGCATTATGATCTTAGGATATTTTCACTGAGAGAATAACAAGCACAACAATAAAACACAAGCACATCACAAGAGATAAGAGAGACAAAGAGTTTTCCTCGGGGAAAGCATAAAGGAGAAAACCCCGCAACTTCCTCTAAGATAGAATCAACACCAAAACAGTAAGAGATCTCCCAAAACAGCAGTAGTCTTCTGTCTTCTGTCTAGTCCCAAAATTTCCTTCTCCAGTAGTGCGCCACACTTGGGAGAGCAAGTGATGTATTTCACGAGTGATAAATAGAGAGACTCTCACTCTCTATTTATATTCATCTGTTCACTTGAATTGCCTACGTAGGCTCAACCTAATAATTACTACTCGAGCCTACACCTTAATTAGTGTATAATAACTCAAGTGCCCCAAAACTGTGGGGACTTACCTAATGACTTGATATGACTTGATTACATTATTAATCCTCCCGATCGAAACATCGGGGCATGACCACATGACTCAAATACATCATAGAGACATCCCAGAATAAACATCGAGTTACAATATATAAGATACATAGAAGAATACATTCCGAAGTTACATATACATCAACACTCCCTCTTAACTAGGAAGATATTCTTTCGACACAATTTTCAGCACTGGTATTCTTCTCTGTATCAACTGGATCATCTCATCTTCAAGTCATCTTCGTCTTCAAGTCATCTTCGTCTTCAATTCATCTTCATCTTCAAGTCATCATCGGATTTGGATCATCTCTCGATCTGGATCATTATCGAACACCATCACTAGATCTGGATCATCTCTCGATCTGGATCATCATCACTGGACTGGATCTGGATCATCACTCGATCTGGATCATTACTGCTGGATCATCATTACTGGATCTACATCATCACTCGATCTAGATCAACACTGGTGCTATCTCATGATTCTTCTCGTCATAGGAAGTTCTACAGAGCCAACCCTTTTTCATGCTGTTTGTAGGCCTACCCTCATGTAGGTCTTCGCCCAGCACTCACATCTGATCATGTAGTAAACTACAATCCCATCAGAAAGGCCCAGCACTCACATTCACCAGTATGATAGGACACACCTACTATCATCTGTGAAATGGCTCAGCACTTACAACCACCAGCATGATAGGACACACCTACTATCATCTGTGGAAAGGCATAGCGCTCACATCCACCAGTATGGTAGGACACACCTACTACCATCTGTGGAAAGGCTCAGCACTTATAATCACCACCATGATAGGACACACCTACTACCATCTGTGAAAAGGCTCTGCACTTACAATCACAAGCATGATAGGACACACCTACTATCATCTGTGAAATGGCACTGCACTTACAGTCACCAGCATGATAGGACACACCTACTATCATCTGTGAAATGGCACAGTACTTGCAGTCACCAGCATGATAGGACACACCTACTATCATCTGTGACAAGGCTCAGCACTTACATCCATCCAGGCGGGAACACATCCTACTCACAATGATGGAAGGGCATGCACTCATATCTGATCATGAGGGGAACACATCCCAGCAATCATATCAAAATGGCCCCCAGTCCTCCTAGACTGAGCTACCTGGTAACTGACCAGGCGCCTCCATTCTCCTAGAGAATGGCAGTTTCCCTTACATCTGACCTGCTCGTCGAAATGGACAACACTCACATCTGACATGGAAGGAACTTAATCCTTTAGCCATGAGCAGAATGGTTAAGCCCTTACATCTGATCAAGTGGGAACACATCCCTCTATCACATCAGAATGGCTACTTAGTTCTTACACTGAGTGTTCCTGGTAACTGACCAGGTGCCTCCATTCCTAGAATGGCAATTGCTCTTACATATTTCCTTCTCGACAGAATGGCCAGCACTCATATCTGACATGGAAGGGAGCAAACCTACCACCATGTCAGAATGGCTCAGCCCTTATATCTGACCTACTCATCAGAATGGCTATGGATCTCAGCACTCATATTTGACATGAAAGGAACCAATCCTCTCACCATGACAGAATGGCTCAGCCCTTACATCTGACCATGGAAGGAACCAATCCTCTCACCATGTCAGAATGGCTCAGCCCTTACATCTGACCATGGAAGGAACCAATCCTCTCACCATGTCAGAATGGCTATGGGTCTCATCACTTTCTCTCGGAGGAAGCCTCAATCTGGAGAACACCAAGTCTGTCTCTGAAGTACTCGAACTTCAGCCTAGCCAATGGCTTCATCAATACATCATCTATCTGTTCCTCCGTCGCAACATACAGGAGCTTCACTGCTCCTCTCTACACCATATCCCTGATATAGTGATACTTGATCTCGATATGCTTCGACTTGTCATGAAACACTGGATTCTCTGACAACTTCACGCAACTCTGGTTGTCACAATGTATACAGGTAGCATCTAACTGGAGATCAAATATATCAGACAGTAGCTTCCGCAGCCATACTACCTCACAACTAGCTGAACAAGCTGCGACATACTCTGCTTCAGCTGTACTCAGTGCCACACAGGATTGCTTCCTGCTAAACCAAGAGATCACACCTGATCCCATACTGAAGCAACATCCCGAAGTACTCTTCCTGTCGATGGCACTGCCTGCCCAATCTGAATCAACATAACCCTCCAGTTTAATCTTCTGATTCACATCGTACTTGAGCCCATAATCAATTGTACCCTTCAGGTACCTTAGAATATGCTTTGCAGCAATCAAGTGAACACTTCTCAGATCTGTCAAGTACAGTTTCAAGGTGTTCACAGCAAAGCAAATGTCTGGTCTCGTGTTTGTGAGGTACATCAATGACCGAATCATCTGACGATACATCGTAGCATCAACCGAATCTGACGAAGCATCACTCAATAGCTTCAGGTTCGATGCCATAGGTGTGGTCATGTAGTCCATCATCCTGAATCTCTTCAGGATCTCTACTGCATAATTCCCTTGTCCAAGGAAGATCCCATCTGTACTCTGCCACACCTCCATGCCTAGAACAATAGTGCATCGACACATAACAGGAACATCACTGGTCTTCTGTCTTCAACCTTGAAGCAAAGGTTGAAATCCACTTTACTCTCAGTAAAGCCTAGAATCATCAGTAGTCTTCCCATCCTGTCGTACCATGTCAAACCTCAGGATCTTCTACAATCACTCCCTCTGAAGCGGAGCATCATACTCCCTCTGTCTTCCATACTCTATGCACTGAAACATTCTGTACTAGAGTGACAAGTAGTATCCATCTAGGATCACTAGATACTAAGATCCTCTATCTTGAACTTCTTCAAAAGTTCATCTTGCACCCATCTGTGAGCTTGTCATCCTCTATCAACCTTGTGGCAAAGGTTAAGATATTCATAAAGCTCATCATGTATGAGTTATCCCGTGGGTGTCTTTTGAACTCGTACAAAGCCTTCCTTCATTTGCACACATGATTATGCATGTCATGTGACTTCACTTCTATTAGCTGTAAATGTTTCTTTGTAGACTATGCCTTCTCTTCATGAGAAGCATCATGCTACGAATCTTGCTTTGTATCCCATGATGTTTCCATCTACTGCATGATGGAACTATGAACTTCTCTTCAGGTCTCGATACTACGCCCAGACATCATTCTTCTTGAGCTGATCTTCCCTTTCTTCTCGATGGCTGGAAGGTTCTGCATCAATGATGTCACTGCTCTCATCATATTATTCTTTGTCTTTGAACTGTCGTCACTTGTTCTTCGGAACAAGTCTTCATTCTTCTTTGCTTGTAGGAGATTATGTATGCGATCTTTCCTACAAGTCAAATGAAATTTTATGGTTAGAAAAATTTCATAAGGAATATTTATACTGGCAAACACTTATGCATAAATATATGATCATGCAACTACTTTAGCCAATACAACATTCATCCATATCTCATTGAAACTTTCTAGATGCCTTCCATCTCTACCAGGACAACATTGAGATTGTGCACTAATCCAATATGTCAGCAAATAGGTTTCATTCTAGATAAGTAGCAATGGAGAATTTGTATAGCCCCATGAGCTACTTACCCATCACATGCATATTAGTAGTATTCTGTCATTAATGCAAACATCCTATCATGCATAATACCATAAATGCATAACAAAATAATATAATGAAATGACAATTGAATACTTATCTTTATTTGTTTCGAGGGTAGACTCCTTCTTGAGCCTTCAGCTTCATCGTCTTCTTAATTCATAATAGCATTGTTTCTTATCCAAAAGCTAAGGTGGATAAGAGTTTCTTCAAGAGTTGAGTTCTTCATATTCCTCATTGATTGAGGGATCTTCTTTGGATGGCGATATCTTGATATTCAATTGCTCCCCTCCTCTCTTCTCTTCTTATGATTCAAGCTTCTTCTTCTTCCCAAATTTTGCTGAAAGTAATCACTTCCTTCTGGAACACATTCCTTGAATGAATTCCACGATCCTGGGAGGCCATTCAAGGTGGACATCATCACTTCTGCATTCTTCACTTTTTCTTTTACCGCTTCAAGTTGTTCTTGATTTGAGAGACTCTTATGACTGCATGGTCTCTGCATTCTAGATCTTCACATTCTTCAACTGGATTCTTTAGGTCATATTCTGATTTTTGTTCTTCCCTTCAAATAGCTTCAAATTCTGTTCTTCCATTCTGCAACCCCATTCTGTTGTGGATTATAAGGAGTTGACAACTCCCTCTTAATCCCTTCTTCTTTGCATAGCTCTTTGAATTCATTCAAAGTGAATTATCCACCATTATCTAGTCTTGAACTTCTTTTCAGTATGGTTCTTGATCAAGGCTTTGAATTCCTTGAACTTGCTGAACACTTCATCTTTGTTTTTCATAAAGTAAATCCATGTCTTTCTAGAAAAATCATCAATAAAAGAAACATAGTATGCATACCCACTTAGTGAGTTTGATGACATTGGACCACATACATCAGAGTGGATGATTTCTAGAATGCCTTTGGCTTTGCTTTTGCTGCTAGGAAATGTCTTCTTTGTATTCTTCCCTTTCGCACATCCTTTGCAAACTCCATCATGCTTTGTTTGGAATGCAATAGGTAGTTCTCTGTAGTGTACATGTGCAAGCCTTCTATGCCAAAGCTCATTTGGCTCTACCGTATCATGGATCAAGGCTTTTTCTAGATGACCCTTCAATTTGTACAAGCCTCCTTCTTGTTCTCCAATCACTACTGCATCATCAATTTTCTTTCCTTTTTGGCCACATGATGACTTGACCATCGATGAATGCAACCCACATTCCTTTTGCATCCAAGACTGAAATGGATAGAAGATTCTTCTTAAGTCCTGGAACAAACAATACTTCTTTCATTGTTAGAGACTTACCAGAGTCTAGCTTGTATGAATATTCCCCACTACCTTTTATTGGATATTGGTAGTCATCTCCTAGTTTCACCTTGTGAGGTGATTCATGTCTAACAGTCTTACAAAGGATTCCTTGAATCCCATCATATGTTTGGAAGCCCCACTATCTATAAGCCAATCATCATTTCCATGAGTAATGTTACCTGTGAGAGCTGATATCAGAACATATTCATCCTCTCTTAAATAATATTCACTTTCATATATTGATCTCTTTCTGGATGGTTCATCATCCTCTGCAGCATGAGCATGATGTCTTCTTTGGCCTTGTCTCCCTCTGAAACTGGAACCTCTATACTCATGTAGGTGTCCAATCCAGTTTCTTCAGAGAGATCAAATACTTCTATGCTTGGAAGTTTTCAACTTCACCAATATTATCATCAAGCTATTGTGATAGATCATATTGAAATGAGAACCTCAAATGGAAATACAAAAGATTAGATCTTACCGATTTGAGGTGTTCGTCCTTGTCCTGGAGTTCGCTAATCTAGGGTTTGTCGCAGAAACCATAATTTCCAAAACTTGGAAACTTTCAGATATGTTTGGACAAATAGATATATCTCTTCAAATGGAGCTGTCCAATGTACTCCTTTTCTGAAAACAGTGGAGGGAAGCTCCCGAAACAGGAAGCCCTAATTTACTGATTTCTTCTGCAGAAATGCCTGTTACTGTTTCTATGATATCTCTGAAATTAATAATCCTCTATGTCTGAAATTTCTCATTGAGGTAACCTCGCATGTCCCTGATCCAAAACCATAGGATTCATCAGAATTGGTGTCACCATTTGGGATTTATGATCCTTTTCCCAAGGTGACCTGTTACAGGACTGTTCAGAACAACAAAGTTGTACGGCATGTCACATGTCACTGGTTCATTTTCTGAGTCTGATATTTGGACCACCGAAAGTACATTCCATTCCATTTCTATAACATCTTCAGGAATTCCATTTGGACCTCTGTAACTCAAGATATTGTCGATCTCCCCAAATGTCTTGTTTAGGGATGAATTCTGGAAGAGGCTGGAACCCTAACATGGAGAGATCATATCTCCTGGAGTACAGTGAATCGGAGTCTGATGTTTGGAAACAGGATTCATCAGGATTTTATATTTGGCCCCTACAATTTTCAGCTTCTAAGACTTCTCCAATATTCGAATATAGCGACTGTACCAAAACTTAGCAGTTTTAGTATTTAGGGTTTCTCCCAGCTCAAGGTCAAACTAGGGTTTGACTTTCCTGGAGTTTCACCCAACCAAATTTCTTGATACAGGTCTCTAAAATTCAGTTTTGATGAGTAGAATAACCCTATGCTGGTCTCACTCAAAATTCCTCTTCTATAGAAATCCCTAATTTCCACATCGAAACTGAAAATGCTTGAGATTGAATTCCGCATCGACAGAAAGATGCACCCCTCAATGGGGAGTCATATTAGCATACTTTTGCTGAAAATATGTGGAGGAAGATCCACAAAATAGGAAGGCCTAGTTCCTGTAGCTGCACAATGTCTTCTTCTCAGGTTAGCTCTGATACAATGTTAGTTTTTCATCACATTTAAGCTAGCATTATGATCTTATGATCTCTTCACTGAGAGAATAAAAAGCACAGCAATAAAACACAAGCACATCACAAGAGACAAAAGACACAAAGAGTTTTCCTAGAGGAAACCATAAAGGAGAAAACCCCGCAACTTCCTCTAAGATAGAATCAACACCAAAACAGTAAGAGATCTCCCAAAACAGCAGTAGTCTTCTGTCTTCTGTCTAGTCCCAAAATTTCTTTCTCCAGTAGTGCGCCACACTTGGGAGAGCAAGTGATGTATTTCACAAGTGATAAATAGAGAGACTCTCACTCTCTATTTATATTCATTTGTTCACTTGAATTTCCTACGTAGGCTCAACCTAATAATTACTACTCGAGCCTACACCTTAATTAGTGTATAATAACTCAAGTGCCCCGAAACTGTGGGGACTTACCTAATGACTTGATATGACTTGATTACATTATTAATCCTCCTGATCAAAACATCGGGGCATGACCACATGACTCAAATAAATAATAGAGACATCCCAGAATAAACATCAGGTTACAATATATAAGATACATAGACGAATACATTCTGAAGTTACATATAGATCAACAGCTTCAACGCGTAAAGTGACTGTGCTATCTGACCCCAACCTAGCCAGGACACTTGCAGAATAACCCCTACAAATTACCCCCTCGATATCCTAGGTAAGGCCACTAAGGTCACCTCAATATAATCAATGCTCAAGAAGACAGTCGCAGGTGAGATTGACCGTATGGGCAGGGTAGAAAAGCCCGAAACTCTCAAAAGAGTCTCCAGATACGAATACAATCCTGGAAATATCTCTGGTGCTACTCAATTATGACTAGGGCTCATCCCACTCAATAACCACTCACGTTGCCTTGTGCTTAACTCCCTTTTGAGAGGAGGATCCTGAGAAACACTGGTTATACCAAGGATTTCACACACTCACCTGGACAGACACATACATGTTATTGTTTAGTGGTCTTGGATAATTTACTCACAATGAACTATTCCAAGACCCTAAAACCTAATCTTGTTAGTGAACCCTATCAAATAAAATAGTGTAGTTCATTTTAATTAATCATTGATTTTAATTGGCTTTATTACTCAAAAGAGGGATATGGCCATGCAACTAATGGTGTTCTGACAATGCTTAATTAAAACCTGCATGTATACATGCGTGTATACACAGAAATAGTAGAGAAAACCATGTGTATATAGGACTGTGAGTTCAAAATTCGCGTACAAGAAGAAAGGTACATAACAATCAAGGCAAATAGACAAGTTGAGACAAACTTCACACCAATCAGACACTAACAAGCAAACATGCCCCTAGACCCGACACAGAAACAAGAGAGAAAGAGCAATTCAAAGTCATTGAATGCCAATGGAAAACCCCCAAAGGATAACTACTAGGAACTCCCCAACAAAGTCACCAATTCAGTTACGGAGAGAAATTCCTATGTCTTGGGGTACCACAAAAGATAGCTTGAATATAGAAATCAATCCTTTCCAATATGCAATAGAAATTAAGTATCTAACACTAAAGGATCACACCTCGTACCTTATTCCGGACGGTTGAAGTAGATCCCCGTTGAGCTTTCCAACTTCAGCTTGAATTGATAGATTACTTCCTCAACAACAAGTAAACAATACAAGCATACTATATATATTGGTGTTAGATCTATTCTAGCATATATAATCAACAATGTATAAACATTTGAAAACATCCATGGATAAAATATTCATTCAAACATACATTATTAGACAAGAAAATATATTTCTATTAATATAAAATCAAATATTACAATGGATACAACCTCTGTCGACACATCTACAAATCAACGAAACTGTATCCCCCACTTGGGCCTCCACCACCTCAATCCTCCATCTCTCGATAGAAACCTCACTAGCAAAAGGAAAGCTTGGGAAGAACACAAAAGTGCTCCAAGGGACAAAGGGATGCAGACTCAAGCATAATTTCTGGCAACAATGGACTATATTTTATTTGCTCTCAATTCTCTCATATGCCTTTAATGTACCATAGAGTTCCTTATATAGCTTTTCAAAGGGGTAATGAAAGGTCGAATCCGAGCGATCTCAAGGCATAAGGAAGGCCAAGAGTCAACTGAGTCGGATCTATGTCAAGGAAAACTCCAAAAATATTTGGATTATGCACACATCCCGATGTACAGGGTTTTAGTGGTCAAACCCGCGTATATACGTGATTAAGTGTTTAAAAGTCGTGTGTATCATTTTTCACATGTTTTTAGGGATGATCAAGGAAACCTCAAAGGACAAAAAATGGTCCAAGGGGTCTAAGGAGTCTGCAGTGAGACAGGAGAAGGCCATACAAGTGTGATTCACCTAGAGTGGTAAATCAACAATAATAGGAAGCCCTGCTAAATGACGAGAACGACGAGGATCCACACCTGAATCCACAATGACTCAAAAAATATAAAAGACTCTATAGCTACGCAAACCCTAGGCAAGATAACGTGCACAGAGAAATCACTAATAAAATCTAAATCCAAACACAAGCAATCAAGGTTAGGATAAGTGAGCTCCCGAATGAAGCAGGTATGTCTCACCTAGGAGAGGCTTGAGAATCCCATACACAAAAAGTGGGCATACGTAACCAATTATTCTGGCCCTCAGCTTCAACGCGTAAAGCAACTATGCTGTCTGACCCCAACCTAGCTGGGACACCCGTAGAGTAACCCATACAGAGTACCCCCTCGATATCCTAGGTAAAGCCACTAAGGTCACCTCAATATAATCAATGCTCAGGCGAACAGTCGCAATCGGGATTGACTTTATGGGCAGGGTACCAAAGCCCGAAACTCTTGAAAGAGCCCCCAGATACGAATACAATCCTGGAAATATCTCTGGTTCTACTCAGTTATGACTAGGGGTCATCCCAATCAATAACCACTCACACTGCCTTGTTCTTAACTCCCTTTTGAGAGGAGGATCCTAAGAAACACTGGTTATACCAAGGAATTTCACACACTTACCTAGACAGACACATACATGTTGTTGTTTAGTGGTCTTGGAGAATTGACTCACAATGAACTATTTCAAGACCCTAAAACCTAATCTTATTGGTGAACCCTACCAAATAAAATAGTGTAGTTCATTTTACTTAAGTGTTGATTTTAATTGGCTTTATTACTCAAAAGAGGTATATGGCCGTGCAACTAATGGCGTTATGACACAACATGAAGCAAAATGCATACCTAACAATCAACGCAAATGCATTGTGTCCATGAAAAACAGGGTATGCTACTATGTGAAATGCATAATTTTCTTCAAATGATAAATGCAAACTTTCCTATATGAAATCCTGACTAATACTCCAAAGCAAATCTAGTGCAAGTACTATGCAAAATGCAAGATGCAATGCATGATGATAAGCAAATATTTTTGGATTTTTTGAAATAAAAATGAGATACTCAAGAAAAAGAATGGTTATACAACCCTCATACTCTGTAAGCACACTCAAGAAAAGTACTAGGATAAAAGAATTCTAATGCACTAATCGCACAACAAAAAATAAAAAACGCAATGATAAGAACATTCTTCAAAAAAGAAAATTTACCCTAAAAGAACATCTCTCGTCATAAATAGAGGTCTATATAGACTCTATCAGTATCAAAGGAGGCTCAGAAATCATCAAAATTCACCCAGCAACCATCTGTATTCCTCTAGAAGGAAAAACTAAGGGCATATGCAACTGTTCACAACAAACCCGAGTGTGTACGTGGAAATAGCAGTGAAACCCGCATATATACATGAATGTGAGTTAAAAACTCACATACAGGAAGAAAGGTGCATAAAAATAAAGGCAAACAGACAATTTGAGACAAACTTCACACCAATCAGACACTACCAGGCAAACATGCCCCCAGACCTGACACAAAAATAAGAGAAAAAGAGCAATTCAAAGTCATTGAATGCCGATAGAAAACCCCCGAAGGAAAAATACTAAGAACTCCCCAGCGGAGTCACCAATTCAGTTACGGAGATAAATTACTATGGCTTGGGGTACCACAATAGACAGCTTAACTCTAGAAATCAATCCTTTCCAATATGCAATAGAAATTAAATATCTAACTCTAAAGGATCAAACCTCGTACCTTATTCCGGACGGTTGAAGTAGATCCCCGTTGAGCTTCCTAGCTTCATCTTGAATTGATAAATCACTTCCTCAACAACAAGTAAACAAGACAAGCATACTATATATATTGGTGTTAGATCTATTCTAGCATATATAATCAACAATGTATAATCATTTGAAATCATCCATGGATAAAATATTCATTCAAACATACATTATTGGACAGGAAAAGATATTTCTATTAATATAAAATCATAGATTACAATAGATACAACCTTTGTCGGCACGTTTGCGAATTGGAGAAACTGAATCCCCCACTTGGGCCTCCACCACTTCAATCCTCCATCTCTCGATAGCAAGATCACAAGCAAAAGGAAAGCTTGGGAAGAACACAAAAGTGCTCAAAGGGACAAAGGGATGCAGACTCAAGCACAAGTTCTGGCAACAATGGACTACAGTTTCTTTGCTCTCAATTCTCTCATATGCCTTCAATGTATCAAAGAGTTCCTTATATAGCTTTTCAAAGGGGTAATGAAAGGTCAAATCCGAGCGATCTCAAGGCATATGGAAGGCCAGGAGTCAAGTGAGTCGGATCCATGTCAAGGAAAACTCCAAAAGGATTTGGATTTTGTACACATCCTGATGTATGCAGTTTTAGTGGTCAAACCCACGTATATACGCGATTAGGGGTTTAAAAGTCACGTATATGAATTTACACATGTTTTTAGGGACGGTCTAGGAAACATCAAAGGACAAAAAATGGTCCAAGGGGTCTAAGGACTCTGCATAGGCACAGGGGAAGGCCATACAAGTGTGATTCACCTGGAGTGGTAAAATTAGATATAACAGCAAGTATCTTAGAGCTCCTAAGGTAGATTTTCCTATCTGGTATTCAGATTTTGAATCAATCCTCTATTTTGTGCAAGAGAAAATTCTCCAAGAAAATGCTTTAGAGCAAAAATAGGGAGAATAATAATTCTCCAAGAGAAAAATCAGAACCCCCAAGCCTTTGCTTGGCTTGAGTCTTTATAGGAATAATTTTCAATCGAAGGGGTAGTTAAATCAAGAAATCCTTGATTTCTTGATTTAACCCTTTTTAAATTTAGTGGGGTAATTTTTAATTCTTAACCTAGAAACTTTTAACTAGTTCCTAGTTAGTATTTCATAGATATTTCCACTTATTTATAAATCCTTTAATAATAAATAGTAATTGGTGGAGCTTCTCTTCTTCCTTTATTAAATTATATAATTAATCATAATTAATTCTTTATACATACTATGTATAAAGTACATAGTATTAAAATACTTGTAGGCATTTGTCTTCTGGCATCATGCATCATGATCCCTAGACTTAACGACACTTCTTTATGAAGGTCAAGAAGAAAGATGGATTAGGTCTACTAGGCTAGGCAACTCTAAACATCCTTGCATGTTGGATTTCCCTCGTATAACGTGTTATCTCTTCAGTACTTTGATGAGAATACAGAAATTCAAAATTTCATTTAATCACTTATAAATAAGTATGATGATGATCAATATTTTTCTCGAGTCGTTTTCACCTAGAAGTTATTAAATTCCTTTTAGTAACCCCTAGCCCTTACTAGAGCCCATACTCAACACCTATAGTAGGGAGTTACAAACATAGTGCAATTCCAGAGTGTTCGCTCCACACTAAATGCTAGGATGTACTTGTACGATACACCTAGGGATACAATGTTCAAAGATCCGATGCTCTAGAGCTTATGCTCAACATCAACATGGAATGCTCCAGAGCTTATGCCCAACATTTCCAATTATATTTTCATGTGTTCTAGAGCTTTATGCTCAACACAAATGTAAGTACTCATGTACTCTAGAGCCTCTCGTTCAACACAAAACATCTCATCAATCATGTGCTTCAGGGTCCATGCCCAACATAAACATTTCATCAATCATGTGTTTCCGGGTCCATGCCCAACACAAAACGTATATATACATATATATCATCAACAATTGGATTACTCCCAATATACAAAGCAAATCATCATGTTCATATGCAGTGGGGTCTTCGACCCGAAAAATAAAACATCAATATAATCATCATGATCAATAGGATTATGCCTATAAATGGTAGTTCTGAAATTCGGGACATTACAGGTAGTAAAGTCTCGACAAGGGAGAGTTAGCAAAAAGAAAAGTAAGGAGTTGATAAAAGGGAGTGAGAGGGGTTTTGCAGGGAATATTTTTGGCACTAAGGAAAATTCAGTAGAGGAGGCTCAAATTTTCAAAGAAGGGAAGATACAAAACTAGTTGGGTCAGTTGTATTCAGGTTTCGGGCTCCATAGTACAACATAGTTCTTGGAGCTAGGGAGCCAGTGAGGTTGTTCTTAGTTGGAATGGTGGCATATATATTTGGATGGTTGAGTTTAGTTTGGGGAGCTTGTAGGGACAATGATAGACATTAAGCTGCAAAAACATGTAATCCATAGTTATTTTCCTAAGTATCAGTGTTGGTTATTAAAATGATTTGATTACATATGCTGTATGAAAAATTTATGATTAGTGGAAATTTTGGGAACATAAATTTAAAGATAGTTATAAAGGTAATCATTTTGTTACCTGCAGGTATGCTCTTAATTGTAACACTATTTTATTTTCCTTATACTTGCAATGTTGCACATGAATATGACCCTTAAAATGCATGAACATGACCCTTAAACTTCATGAACATGAGCCTTAAACTAAGGGGAACAAAACACATAGATAAATGAGATACATAATTTTATTTGAAACATGTTATATTTTATTACCATTTTAGGGACTAGGACCGGTCTCTACACATGGTATTAGAGAGATGGTTCCAAATTTGAAACCAAAGGGCTTACTAGAATTGAAATAAAATAAAACAAAATATGTAGAAAAACTATAGAAGGGAACCAAAATTTACATTCAAAAAAATTTAAAGAATGGTGTAAGAATATAGGTATTGCATGTTTGAAAATGTATTTATATATATAATTGATGATTCCTACATTAAGTGCATGCAGCTTATATATTTATGAAGAGACACCTTTCAACAATGTGTCCTTATAATGTCGAATTTACATAAATAATTAATAACCTAAATTAACAATTAATAATTAAGTAATAAATGTAATATACATTTGGTATATTGCAAGTCTTCCCACTCTAAAAATATTCCACCACAAATCTACTATGAGCGTCCTACAGCTAGAAGTTTTTCCACGAATAATGGTTCCACTGTTTAGAAATTCTTGTAATAATTGGTCGCATTCCCATTCAAATAATTTCATGCATATGATTATGTAGATAAACGAATAACAAATATATGAGGTATTCTTCTAAGCTTCTAATCTAATGGTATTCTTTTGATCTTATAATTTGATGTAGATTTATGGGACATCTTGAGCTATGGCCCCTAGTAGAATGTTCATCTTTTCATTTGTCACAACATCTTCTGAATTTCGTTCTTCTACATTATCTTGATAATTTGTCGCAACATCTTCTAGGTTTCGTTCTTCGACGTTATCTCAATCATTCGTCGCAGTATGTTCAGTGTTTCGTTCTTCTATGTTATCCTGATCATTTTTTAAACATATTTTTGGTTTCACTCTTCTATTATCCTCATATTCATTAGAATTTGGTGTTTCATTGTTACAATTTATGATATCATCATTTTCTTTACAATTTTTATTGACATGGTGATTTTCAATATCATCTTGATATTTCATATCCTTCTTTACGTATGATTCCCTGAACCTTCTGCAAGGGGGGATTTAGGGCATCAATGTATGTGTTTTTTGTTTTGGAATAGGTGAATGAGTGATTTTGAGTTGTCCTTTATCAATTTTAACCTCAGTATAAGTATAAGAAAATTTGAAGAATATATTTTGGAGGAAATCTCGGAAGGTTGGCTGCTAAGTAAAGAAAAGAGAAACTTATGAGACTATTCGGTCCATTTTATGCACTGACATTTATTTGATTAAACATCTTTCCAAAATTTGAAAGAAAATATGGTTAGTAAACAATCAATATATATACATATGAAATTAAGTGTGTGTGTTTATATATATATATATATATATATATATATATATATATAAATTATAAAATAAACCATAGTTAAAATTTCATATATACAAAACCTATGGAGAGACCCTTCGGATCACCAAAATTTTATGGGGAATAGTTGCATTTTTCTCAGTAGCCTACACTCGAAGAATATAATAAATAGGTTTACAAAATTTAACTACTAATCTTTTTTTTAACTCGTGTTTCGAATAACACAACTAAATTACTTGAATATTCCACATAAAATTTCCTAGTCTTTAGCCTAATAAATTCCCTTCTCTAAGGCTTAGCTACAAAAAACAATTTGCAGAACCCATCCTCCAAGTTGTCACATACATTTGCTGCTTTACATTTCTCTTACCCTCAGAATGTTAAAATTAAAGAAATAATAATTATATAGAAACATTTTTAACTCAAAGGAAATCCTAAGCTTCTTAAGGAAACACGATGCATAAATACCCTCATCTCCTACTAGACATCGATATGAATTATCAGCAAAAGGGAAACGTTTTAGTCTTCACATATACCAGTGATTCTTAACCCTTCCATAAAATCTAGGATCTCTTGTTTCGGTCATATATAAGTTAGTTGTGAAGGTGGATCATAATGAGGATCAATTAGAGTAATTTGATCTCCATATATATCTACCGTAGTTCTCCAAATATCAGGAAGGGAATTCCATTCAGTCAGCATTGATCCAATCATGTCATTGTGCCCTAAATTTGTCTTTTCAAGGAGTGGGGCATACCCTCTTATCTTCATCCTTGCTCTGGTGGGAAACTAGTCTGTGCAGTAAATGACCCCAAGTCGAAGAAGTTTGGTTGTTGGGAATGAGTAGACATGGAGTTTATAGAACACATTGGTAACACAAGAATCCAAAGGTAATTAAAAATGGATTAAAACCACTGCTGCTTCTATTGATGAAAGAGTTAACTATCTGCATTTTATCCATTTCATCTCTCACTTGCAAGGTGATGTTTATAGAAACCACCCAATTTGGGATTAAAACTCATGAAATGAGATATTTAGCTTCAAGATTACAAGGAAAATCCATGCAGAAATATTGTGGTAAACTCCCAAGTCCCAATATCCTACTTCAAGATTAGACCACATCGTAGGACATACTTTTTTTGGAAAATCATGGTCCCATTATCATCCAAAATTAAATTCTTCCTTCTATTTCCACATCCTTTCACAGGGATGGAATTCTCGATAACCTCTCCTCACAACAATGAATTACCATTTTTTGTGATAGAGAAGCAATAGAAGTTGCCAACATTCATCTAGTATCACAGGGATCATCCCTGATTCACATGAACAATTATTCTCGACAACCTCTCCTCACAAGAGTGAATTATGATTTTTTGTGATATAAAAAGGAATAGAAGTTTCCAACATTAATCCAATATCACATGGTTCATCCCTCCTTCACATGAACAATTATGAGAGAGTAAAGAATCAATTGGGAAGAAAGAATCACCAGTTAATTCCTCTTTTCACAATTTACAATTGATATATATATTTTTCAAACAAATAGTTAATAAACATAAACTTTATATTATTGGAGTAAGATGGAGTTTAGTTTTAAATATAATAAATTGAAGAACTATTATTTAATTCATAGAAATCTATACAATAATTTTGTAATTTTAAATAACTAATAAGAAGCGTTAAACCTACAACAATCTACTCAAGCAATAGTCTGAAGATTTATACTTGGGACCTTTGAAAACAAAATGAAGAACAATCCACCTTTTAGAATGAAGACTACTCCATAGTTCTTTATGCATATGTATAGCCGACTCTAAACAAAAAAAAATACATTGAACCTGTGGGTGGTGATGACTAAAGCAGAAAAATTAATAAAACAAACATGAGATTAAGAAAATTTCCCAGATCACTTAGACAATGAAGCAACACAAATAATCTAAGAGCAATTGATGGAAGGAAAGATAGAGACCTCTATTCCTTATATAAAGATCCATATAAATTATTTAGTTTCCTACCTGGCCACATTAGGAATTTGATCAAGTAAACTTAGATATGCGAATGTAACATTTCCATGCCCAATAGTTCAAGGAAACTTGTAAATTTAGAGAGGGTCCTCTTGGTCTTTTCGAATATCCCTAGTCAGGATGACTACAACCAATGCAACTACTAGTTTTGCAGTCTCCTAAATCACCAAAAAATCACAATTATCTTCAAAATAACAAAATGTATATGAAATATTCCTAGATGAGGATATAGGTGCAGTTGGATAGCATGGTGGAAAGAAATCAGAAGAAAACATATGGCAAATTAAAGAAACTTTAGCACTTTTGAGAACTTGTGCATCTATATGCACAAATTCCAAGGATTCCAATGTCAAAGGACCAGTGTGGGAAACAATCTTGCGCAATATTACAGAGATGGGATTCCATGGAAATGGAAAGAAGTTCAAGGAAAATTTTGAGAATGTTTATAAATACTACAAGAGAACCAGGGCTGGAAGAATCAATAGGCAATATGGCAAGAGCTACAGATTTTTCAGTGATATTGAAGATCCTTATGCTAAAACGTCTATGAAGAATGGTGGTATTTGTTAGGTATAACTCCCGATTCAATTTTATTCCATTGCTAATGCATTCTTTTATACATTCATGTGACGATTGTGTTTCACCTTCCGTCCAGCCTTTTCGGCTTCCTAGTATTCATATTTATTTATTTCTTTACAATATATAACCCTAACGGATTATATTCTAACAATCCCCCTCTTAATCCGAAGGGGTGTTCGTAAGTCCGAGCATGTTTCTGAATATTTCAAACTTTTCTTGTCCAAGCGCTTTTGTGAAGATGTCTACAATTTGATCATTTATGGAACAATGTCGAAGATGGACTGTCTTGGCCTCTACATGATGTCGAATCAAATGATACTTTGTGTTGATGTGTTTGGTTCGATCATGGAATCTAGGATTCTTAGCCAGCTTGATTGCAGAAGTATTGTCGACCAGTAATGGAGTGGAGTTCTCTTGTTTTTCTTGCAAATCTTCAAGTATCTTCCTGAGCCATAGTATTTCTTTCATTGCTTCAGCTGCAGCCACATATTCTGCTTCTGTTGTTGAATTTGCCGGAACTGACTGTTTGCGTGATCTCCATGAGACAGTTGCTGATCCAAGACTCATAGTGTATCCAGAAGTTGATACTCTTGTCTCCTTATCACCATCAAAATATGAGTCTGAG
>LPNX011023206.1:20922-75962 GCA_001517045.1 Pseudotsuga menziesii | reverse complement strand
CTAAATGTCATGTGTGATGTTGCACCAGTATCAAGCAGCCAACAATCTTTGTAAGATGAAAGTGAAGTCATTTCATTAAATCCAAGATTACAATGTGCAATAATACAATGAGCAGAATCAGAAGATTTACTAGCATCTTGATTTTTACTGTCATCTTTCTTCTAGTTATGCTTGTCTTTGATGGAGTCCCATGAAGCCCAACACTGATCTGATGTGTGCCCAGTCTTTCCACAACGCTTGCACTGCAAATCTGATCTTTTGGTGAAGTTATTTCTACCCCCTCTGCCTCTGAAGTTTCTTCTTCCTCTGCCTCTCTTGCTGCTTTCTCCTTTGGGATGATCTTTGGATTGGTCTTTGGTGTGGTTCTTTGCTTTTTGAGCAAAGCAAAGTGATTCTCCAGTAGGCTCGGTTGTCTTCTTACCAAAGGCTTTCTCTCTGTCAGCTATCTTTTCTACCAGGGTATCAAATGTTAGTGATTTGAACTTGTCACTAGCTTGCAATGACTCAAGATAGTTGGAGTGAGTAGGATACAAATATTTTACAAATGCTGCAAGAGGAAGATCTGGTTTCATACCAGAGGCTTGAATCTTGTGCATGATAGTTTTGATTTCAGAGGCAACTAACATAGCATCATTGTCTTTTACTTCAAGACTGAATAATTTTAACATTAGTTGAATAACTTCCATTTCAGAGTGTGAATCATACAGTTCTTTTAATGTTTTTAATGCTTCAAAACATGATTTTGCAGGCAATATGTGCTCGCTCACCTCTTCACTGATTGTGGCAGTGATTACTGCTAATGCTTTCTTGTCTTTTGTTCTCCAAATGGCCTTCTCTTTCTTGGATTCTGGAGGTTCAGGGTCTGTGGTTATGGTCTTTCCAGCTGCTGTCTCTATTGTGGTACCTTCGCAAATGCCGTCCCAAAGGTCATTGTAGATGAAGGCAGATTTGATCTTCCTCCACCATTCTGAATAAGTGTCTTTGCCAGTGAGGGTGGCACCGACTATAGATGCTATAGATTGCATTTTTACAATTGTTAGTGTAATTTTTAAAGAGAAATAAAAAATAATAACCTTGAAAGTCTACAGTCTCTGCCAAGGTGAATACAATGCAAGTTTATAGCAAATATATCAGTAGATACAAAATATATCACTGTCAGTCATACACAGGCTTCTTTATATCAGTCACTAGCAGTCACTAGCAATATATCAGACTCAGTATCTCAATGCAATATATCAGTCTCAGTATTCAGTCTCTAAGATCGGTCTTCAAATATGCAGCATACAATATATCAGTCTCAGTATTCAGTCTCTGAGATCGGTCTTAAAAGGACGCAGCATACAATATATCAGTCTCAGTATTCAGTCTCTGAGATCGGTCTTAAAAGGATGCAGCATACAATATATCAGTCTCAGTATTCAATCTGTGAGATCAGTATTAAAAGGACGCAGCATACAATATATCACATTCTTCTCATCTTCCACGCAGGAATCTCTTCTCCACGCAGCAGCAGGCAGCTCTTCAATCAGTCTCCACGCAAATGAAAAAAGGAATGAGCCTTCAATGCAGCCTCAACACAGCTTTCAATGCAGGCTTCACTCAGGTGATGTCTGTCCAGCTACCACAAGATGGACTCCAACAAAATCCCAAAAGAAAATACTCATCGATAATTTTAAATATCACATGCAGTCACCCTGGGAATTACAACAGACCAGTTACAACGAAGAATAGATTTTACAAGAAATTACCTCAAATAGTGTATCGAGATCCAGGTTTTCCAAAACATGAGTATCCCATATCCATATAATATATGGATACATATATATATATCACATTTCACAAAATATGAGAGTAAAATGTGGTAGCCACGACAGCTCCTTCTTCAGCAGCGACAGAACGATAGCTTCACGGTTTTTTTTTTCACACACAACAATGGTGGAATCTACTCCACGCAGCTCAATCAACATTCAAAGACAACTCCTCAACAATCAATTAAATAATATCCCACGCAGGAATTAGAGGAAATTTCAACTCAAAATGGGCCTCCTAAAATGAACTAATAAAATAATAGTTAAAATAACAAAATAATATTTATTAATTTTGGAGGAAGAAAAGAAGAAAACTACTTTTTTGTTTGTATTTTTGACATATCTCCTCATGTTTTTACTCAAATTTCGATCGGGAGAGCTCATTGGATGCGGAATTAAATTTCGCATCCAACGAGTACCCACTCGGCATACTTTTGACGGACCCCTCTACCCCAAAACGAAGAAATACCTGAAAAAATGAAATGATGATGTCATCATACCATTTTTTTAGGTATTTCTTGTTTTTGGGGTAGTGGGGTCTGTCAAAAGTATGCCGAGTGGGTACTCGTTGGATGCAGAATTTAATTCCGCATCCAACGAGCTCTCCCAATCGAAATTTGAGTAAAAACACGAGGAGATATGTCAAAAATACAAACAAAAAAAGTAGTTTTTTTTATCATACCTATCCCCAAATTTATATTAAAAAAGTGTTTAAGACCTATATGGTATTTCAAATTTAAAGCAATTTCATTGGCTAACACATGATGACATGGAATTTGAATAAAAGTTAAAAGGCCCATTTTGAGTTGAAATTTCCTCTAATGTGATGATAAGCGGGCTCTCTTCTTTGCCAAATTCTCACTTCTACGATCACGTTGTTCCTTCAACCTTGTTGCAAGTAGCTTATGGAATAATACACAATGCAGAGATCGCAGCTTATGGAATAATACTCAACGCAGAGATCGCAGCATATACAGATTCAGACTTAGGGTTTTGAGAGCGAGCGGTCATGAAGAAGAAACTTCAGAGGATGTCTCCAGCGCATAGCGGTGCTGCAAATTAGGGTTAGGTAAAAGCTAATTCACACGTTCAGGGAACTCACAGTAAACATCCCGCAACACAAAACCTCATCAGCGAGAAAGGATTAGGTTTTATGATATTGTTCTATACCAATAACACATGCACACGGAGACTGGAGAAGAAACACACACAATGAATGCGACTGGGAGCGACTGGCAGAAAAAATGACAATGGACTAGTAAGCAGAATGGCAGCGCTCTGATAACACAGGAAAAATGGCAGGCATGCAATGCAGTCAGGAGTTATGGCAGGAAAATAGCCATGCTCTAATACCACTTGTTAGGTATAACTCCCGATTCAATTTTATTCCATTGCTAATGCATTCTTTTATACATTCATGTGACGGTTGTGTTTCACCTTCCGTCCAGCCTTTTCAGCTTCCTACTATTCATATTTATTTATTTATTTACAATATATAACCCTAACGGATTATATTCTAACAGTATTGACAAAGGTTCCAAACATTTGAGCTTGTAGTTGTACATTGATAAACAACATAGATGAATTAAAATAGGAAAGGATCATTCCAAGATATACTGAAACAATTGACAATACAAAAGAAAACTTATCTTTTGATGGTATTTCGACATACGATGTTTTAGGAAAATCAAAACCAGCAGCAAATTAACAAGAAAATGAGAAAGAGGAAATGAAGTTTGAGTTCTATTAAGGATTTTCTCGTGAACGTGATAAAACGTTTGATGGAACTCCAAAAGACTTCACAAAATAAATTCTTGGAAGAAATATATATATAAGTGATAAGGACGGATTGGTAAGAGAATAAGCTTGGAAGGGACAAAAAAATGGCTATATTGAACGGGGAAACTGAGCTATGTGCATACGAGCATGCTCTTCAATCGAGTCGAGAGATGGCCATTATTGAATTTTTTGATAAAATTGTAAGTAATTTTTTGTTAAGTTGTATCCTCATATCATACCAATTCAATCAACTCATAAAAGGATGAGAATAATACTCCTGGAAAAAAACTTGAGCTACAGTCAAAGAGGTTTCCTAAGCATGAAGTTTATGCACTGATCAATTCGAGATGTTCGATGGACCAAAGGTATAAGCAATGAGTATGCAAGGTATCATTTTGGGAAGGTATCTCATCTGCAATGCCACGTGCATGAGATTCCACAGAAGTGCAAAAGGATACAAAGAAAAATGGGAGAATATTAACAATTACTTTATGAAAACCAAAATAAGCATGGAAAAAATACCATTGAATTCAAAGACCTTCCCATATTTCCTTCAGCTAGATACCTTGTTCACCGGCCCTTTCGGCGACTGATCGAAAAGTGTCCTGAAGTCTCACCCGAAGTGACTCTAATGGGTTGGCCAAAGACTCAAGTGTCTTGGACCAGGTTCTACGGCATCCTACTTGCAACTTGCATCTCTTCTAGCCGCGAGATCTCTCTTACTGCATCGTGCAACCTCTTCTACTCGCGATGACTTTAGCCTTATCGCATTGCCACGCTCCGGGCAACACGTAACTTCCTCCTACGCTAGATTCTCAACCTGCGGTCTCGTGCACCACAGCTTCTCTGTCGGTGCGATATCGCCTCCCTGCGATACCCTACCGCGGCATCTCATTGCACTTAGCGTTAATTGTGTCTGACTTACAGGACTCAACATACAAGGCTGTTCGACACTGCGACTACTGACAGTCTTGAGTGAAACACCCACAACTCTTAACCAAATTACTTAAAGACTTCACTTATAATTATCCTTCTACAATGCTGGAAACTTTACAGAAACATTCATACTTGTACTGTAAGCAAAGTTCATATACACAATAACAGATAATGATAAATAATACAATCACATGCATTCATCACATAACACGCGGATTCACTCCCAGGATGGAAGCTACGTCCACAGAACTGTGTTTCTCTATTATAACTTGGGGGAAGCATACATAGTTATGCTGCATCGCTTGTGCAGCTCGAGATCTTCTAGGTAACTCCGCACACAGCCTGGATCCCTTCTCTCTTAGATCTCTTTTCTATCTCTATATTGCTTCTCTACAATATTCTCTTCCCTCTCTGTCAATCCCTGCGGATTGTTACATATAATCTCAATGAGCCAGCTACTGGTTACAGTAAGATACTACAGCTAATAACAGAACCAGAGCTTGGCTTCTATATTACAACTTGTCTAGCCAACTATCTAACCAACTAACCAACCCACCAACCCTTTTACATTACAAAATACATCCCTTTATAGGCGGCCCGAAGGTCTCACCATTACAACACTGTGGGCCTGTCCCAACAGTAAACCCCAAACCCTAACTAGTGACAGTCGACATAACTGTACTTGGAGTAGCCTCTTTCCGTCACACCACAACTCCTTTGCAGTCTTCCATACTTCCCGGCACTGATCATGGGTACTATGCACCACTTCTCTTCACCACAACTTCCTGCAGTCTTCCATGCTTCCCAGCGCTGACCATGGGTACCGGCGCTGCTTCCCTCTTCTGTCCTTCGTCTTCAAAACCTCAGCCTCGCCACTCCTTTTCCTTTATGAGGGTAGCTGAGCCCTCCTGTCTTTGCCACTGCCTTCAATGTAGTGGTTGAGCTCTCTCTTCTCGGCCGCTCAGGTACTGTCGTCTTTCTTGACTTCTCTGTCCCAACAGTCATGGTTTCCGGCTCTGATCTGTAGCTAGAAACATGCTACAGCGTCGTAGCTTTATCTCTTATATCTCTACTAAAACTGTCTATCCACCAAAATAGCAACTTCTTCTGTAGCTGCGGGACCCTACTCCAACAGTCCCCTAACACTTACTTGTGGCTCGTCCCCGAACCACTACCAGCGGACTTCTCCTGCTGTAGCTTCTCTTTGGCTTCCTGCGAAGTCTATTGCAGCTTGTCCCAAAGTCCTGCGACTTCATTCTGCATCGCTTGGACACGCTCTCGTGCCGAGTCAAGCAAAGATTGACTAATACTGGAGTCTTTTGTTGCATCAATATCATTTTTGGTTGCAGCGAACTTCGTAACTTTCTGCTCAACCGTGTCGACTAACTCCGTGATTTGTTCTTGGTATGGTTGAAGCAGGTCATTGATTTGTATTTCCTGTGTTCGCAACCGCTACGTTTCCTGATGTAAGTGGTTCATCTCTTTTGTCTTTCTCATCTTCTGAAGTGTTTCTAGGCTCTTAATTTCTTCTTTCATTGCTGCCGCAGTATTCTCTATCTACTGAATACTTTGCTGGATTTTGACTTTCTCAGGTGGCTGATCCAAGTCCGACCAAGTGTTCGTCGCCTCAGTTAGTACTGTCAGTGCATCATCTATGCGAGCTTTCATCTATGAGGAAGTGAGTCGAAAGGCCTCTACTCTCGCTTCCTTATCTTCCTGGGGGGTTCCCGGTGCGCGAGCCTCAAGCTCAACGATCTGTGCTTTGTGGTCTTCCTGCATCTTGGCCACTGTTTCTTCCATCCTGGTTACTGTTTCCTCCAGAGCCTTTGCTCTGTCTGCCACTTTTCTTATCTTCTGCGGGAGAGGCAACGCGAACTCAATGTCGCACTGGGGTAACTCCAATGCGATGGTCTGTAGGAATTGAGAGAGATGCTGCTCTCTTTCTTCATATGTTCTCAACGTGTCTTCCTTTTTCTGAAAGCTGGTGGCCAGTGCGGCATTCTGTTGTTTCAGCTGCGCATTCTATTTATATGTCGCTAGCTCTCTCCCTCTGAGTTCTGCGCTTAGCTGCTTCTGGATCATCTGCAACTGATCAATGTGAAACTCTACGAGGTTAACCTCGACAGACTGCCTAATCTGTAGTGGTGCGTCCGTTGTTGACGCAAGGAATCGGATGCTCCCTGGTGGTATCAAGACTGTATTGAGGCGATCCTTAGGTAAGATTTACTCACGGGAAATCGATTGTGTTGAACTTTCTCCTACGGGCGCCTTGACTAACTGAGTGTGGATTTTTGCAGTTTTCTCGGGTAGTGTTTTTATCTCCCCAAGCTATTGATCTATCATGCCCTGCATCTTGCCCTACGATTTCTGCATCACCTGAAATGTGCCGCTCATTCTGTCCTTTATTCTTACTGCAATTTGCTCATAGTCATCAGCTGTCAGTTTAATCTCCACACTTTGCTTTGTAACCTTTTGTTTTTTCTTCTTGGGTTCCTCCAGTGGTGTGTCTTCTCGATCATATGTCTGGGTCTCTACTCTGTCTTTGCCCTTGTCTAATGGGTCCGGCTCTGATCTGTAGCTAGAAACATGCTACAGCGTCGTAGCTTTATCTCTTATATCTCCGCTAAAACTGTCTATCCGCCAAAATAGCAGCTTCTTCTGTAGCTGCGGGACCCTACTCCAACACAAACCATCCAAACTCTAATAACAAGCTGAAAACTCTTCGAACTCCGAGGCTTTAGGCTTTAATAGGCATGTATGGGGATAATTTTAACTAGGAAAGGGGACAAGAATTGAAAGATAATGATGAGGGCCCATATTTATTATCATAGTAGTGGCATCATCCCAATGATAAGTGCAACCAACAAGCACTAAATGTGAAACAATGGGATATTTGGAACATAGAATGATGAAATGGAACCCAAATGCGATTCGAACTATGGATTACCAGACAATATCAATGGACTCTAGACCCAGTTCTAAATATTTGTGCAGAAGTAACAACAACAATAACAAAATATTTAAGATGGAGAGACTAGTCCAGGAAGGGTTATAAACCCAACAAAACCAATACCAAAAATGTCTTCAAGGATTCATAAGAAGAGAACACGAAGATCAACACCTTGCAGAAAAAGAATTAAGACATCATCAACAACAACCAACACAACAGACAAGAAGGGGGAAGCTTCAAAGATACCCATGTTTCTATACTTTGCAACTCCAAGAGGACAGGATCTACACCCAAGTGGATTTATTAGATAGTAAAATAGGGAGGGAAACATGAATGCCACTCCCAATGGTGAATAAAGGAGGATCTTGTTGGAAGCATTCACCTCATCGTAAAGCCACCAATGGTTCATATATCCAAATTATATGCCTCACTATGAGATTAGATGCCTCAATGGGAATCCTATTAGCTCGGAATATCGATATTCAATCATTGCCACAATTTATGGGTTTAGCTCATAGATTTCTTGCCTTTGATACTCATAGACTTCTTGACTTTATGGGCTGAGCTCATATGCTTCTTGCCTATGATACTTGTCTAAAGCATTGCACATGAGGCGTGAGGCAGAGCCACAGAGGGGAACCAAAGAAACCCTAAATTAAAACAAACAAATAAATAAATTCAATACTAAAATGGGTGAACCTTCACCAAGATACGGTGTCATGGAGCTAATCCAAACTGTCAATGCGCCCAAGACAAGTGAGTGGACGAGGAGATACCAGCCACACTCCAGGTTAAACAAGAGATTATATATATATATAAAATAGAAACTGAAATAATGAATACAAGCTCATAAAAGACAAAATCCTCTATCCAAAAATTCTATTACCTTGAACCAAATTCCTTCCTACAAGAGAGTGTGGGAACTTACGATAGATGGGAGCTAGCTGTCTATAGCCAAAAGGAACAAACCTCGCTGAAGGAAAAATGAACCGCAAATCAAGCAGGAAGGGTATGGACCTGGTTCATGTGGGAGGAGCGTGAAATGGAACGTTCCCTTCATGACATATGAGGAAGGATATACACTTTGTTCATGTGGGAGGATCCTGAACTGACATGTTCCCTTCTTCTAGTATGCATAGCAGCTAGGGTTAGTGGTGGATAATTCAAAAGTTTGAGAATTTTGAAATTTAATTATTAATTAATTTTTTCAACTCCCTATGGTTTAAATATCGTCTCATGGATATTAATTCAAGATAACATATAGTAGGAATGTAAATTAGATATTCGATTTAAAATAAATATCACTCAAATTATTTAAATAAAATCAATAAAAATTAGTTAAATTTTGATATGATAATTAAATTTTGTTTTTTATATTGAGTTGCTTTTTTATGTCGATTAAAGTTTATAAATTTGTTTTGTTATATGTTATATATAATTGTTGTATTTATTAAATTTGGTTATGTAAAATGTTTGTATATATTTAAAATAAAATATATTAATTTGTTGTATACATTAAAATTATGTTGATCTAATTATATAATTAGATTAATTTAAAGTAGGATTTAAACTTTGGAATCCAAATTAATTATAGGTTCAGAATAGGTTAATTTGAATTAGGATAGAAGGTTACGAGTCAACTCAAGTTAGCCTAAGTAATATAGGAGGTTTCATACATGATCATGACAAACTTGTGACCCCATCAATAGGTATGGTCATCAGTGACTCCTTAAGCTGTGAGGATAATGCGACATCACGCGACCTAAGACATAGTGTCTTACTTATGGCTAGCATCGGTGACATCGACGGAGTGATGTAGTATTTTTATTTATATTATTTATTATTTAATAATATCTTGGTAAATGTACCTGAGCCAAAGAACACTATGGTATACCAACCTCTTGAGAAGTAGTGGAAAAGATATAATTTACCTAAGGTGATAATCAGAATCCAAGTACAATCATTTACAATTTGGAAGGACTCCAAATGTGGAGGCAAGCTTCTTATTGATGATTAAAACTAATTATGATTTGTACGAAGTACCTCTCTAAAGCTAGAATATTAACGTTTGTAGTGCGAATGAGTTCATTGAACTATTGGAAAATTTAGTCGATCCAAAGAATCGACTTGATCCGTGAGTTAAAATTATAACCGTAAACTAATATTTACACTCTAAATAGTGGTAATTTCAGCAAGTAATTAAAATGAAACTCGAAGAAAAACAACACAAAACTAAGTAGTAGTAATTGGTTCATAACGGTAATTTCGATCCCAAAAAGATTTAATATGGAAACTAAGGTTTTAGTATGGATTGAGTTATACGAAAGAACCATAAAATTAATGGCATGCTAACTATTTTGGCGGAGGGATGTGTTAAATGAAATCTAAGATGGATAGACTAGCAATGTGTATATGATATATAGTGTAAAATAAGAGTGTGTTACTTGTGATCAATAAATTAGAGCTCTAGATGGCATTGACATGTTTGATCAAATTAAGGTCTAGTAGGACTAGTATAGAAGGGTGTTCTAATAGAAAGACATAAATATTATGTTTCATAGGAATTTCATATAATAATGAAGGATTGTAACTTCAGGATGAAGTTTCCTGAAGGGTGGGAGTATGGAATGCCCCGTTTTGATAGAACCATCTAAATTACCAATTTCATGTCTGTATTTTCTTAATATTGTGGAACATCATAAGTTTGATGACATTGTGGACTTATGGATGTATTATTTTGCAGAAATTATATATATGTGTATGATGATTATATTATAAATTATGTTCATGTTATGATGATTTCTCTATCATGCAAATTTAATAGAGCATGTATGTGGATACTGATTTAAAGTTGTGTGTCGATTAAATGATTATGATGTTAGATGCATGATACAAAATGATTACATTGTTGTTAGTATTAACAAAATATGTATACACATTGATGATTACATGATATTGTAGGACTTTTTTTATGAGACAAACTAGTAGGTTTAGAATATCTAAGAAATAGTTGAGCCCTGCAAAATGGAAGTACATCGATGGTATGAATTCCAAAAGAGATATGGAATGATAATGAATCATTATTGTTACATATGATTATTGTTATTAACATGATGTGTGGGCTAGTGTGGGGTTTTAGGAAAATAAACCTCCTAAATTGGTTGTTCGATGACAAAACCCAAGTACAATAGTTGCAACATAGTCTCTATGTCCATGTAGACATAGTCCCTTGTTCCATTAAGAGGGTGGAGGAATTACTATGAGAATCGATTCACCGTGAGATCTAGGAGCTAAAGAAATATTCACAATCAAAGTATTTGATAAAATATACAAGAGAACAACAAAAGAGAATGAAATAGCACACATGAATGGTGCCAATAACTTATCTTTATATTTGTGTACATATTCTATATCCATATACTACATATTTACAATACATTGGAAAAAATTCATGAGCTCTTGGATGCCATGTGAATTTATACAAGTGTGAGGCTAGGATTTGACCCCTAAGCCCCCCTATGTTGACTAATAGGCTCCCAAACCTAACCAAACAATCATGAATACACGTGTGAACCTATAAGGAGGAAAAAATGCAGGCATGTGATGCATGGGAGTATACATGTATGAGTGGGTGAGTATCTAGGAGCCATAAATGACCAAGAAGACCACAAAACAACCACATTCACACACTAGCACCCTTAGTCAAATCAGAAGTGGTTTGTAATCAATGTAAGTTCCTGGAATGTCAAGATGCTCAAACTAGAGCAACTCAACTTTCAGGATGATTAAAGTGGAGCACCTCAACTATGATTTAATGAGCCAGAAACACCTATTTTACCAATATTGATCAGTATAACCTAAGTAGGATCATACAACATAAGCACTAGGAAAATGAAAATTCATCCTAGGTGTAGACCATAGTACTAAGTTAGATTAATTTCTCTAACACCCCCCCTTAAGCCTAAATTAGTACAACTTATACAAAATGATTTATTAAGGCCTTCAAAACTTAGAAACAAGTCACATTTTACAGCAAAATTTTATTAGTCCATGTAACCGAGGTAAGGAGGAAAACCTCATGGGAAAAACCTACCCTAAAAAACATACATCACATAGATGATCAAAAAGGTCTTGAACAGGTCCTCTTTTTCACTTCAATGAGCTAAAAGAACAACTTCTTCATGATGGACTTGGTGAAGATGTTATGGATTCCAAGATCATGCATCAATGCATCAAAGTGCTATAAACAAAGATCATGTGGAGAGTCCCTTTGATGGTCATCATTTGATGATGGAGGAGCATCATAAGAATGTATTTTCCTGCAAGCATACTCTGATATAGAAGCATAATCAACCATGTAAACTTGATATCTTTGCAAACTTTTTCCCAAATAACATCAAAACATTCAAGAAAATATGCATCATGTGTAGCTACCATATCATGAATAAAACCATGAATATTCTTTCCAATTTGATGAAGCACCTTCATAAATATGTAAAAAATATCATGAGGCTCTGAAATATCAGAATATATGTCATATACAGCAGAAAATATCATAGCTATGGTGTCTTCGGGAGCGAATTCATCCATAGAGAGAGAAGAGTGAGCAACTAGATCACATTGACAGTTTAGTGAACCTAGAGGGTCTGGAGACTTGAGATTTCAACCATGGGTGGTAAAATCAAGTCGATACTTATGGAGTAATATTCCCATGAAGGCCAATTATATTTCTTTCCAACCAATGAAATACATACAAGAAAGAAAATAAACATGCACAAGTGACATAGCATTGGAAACTAGGCAATTTTGAGATTTTCCAAATAGTGAACTTGAGGGTTGTCGGATCTTTTGGTCATGAAATCATTGGGGAAATGAGTTTATGACTATAATAGGATTTATATAATCATGTATATCACCTTTAGAATCAGAAATGGAAAGATATGATTGGATTGGGAAAGATATTTTAGAAGGAACATAAAAAACTAGTGAAAATGACTAATTTATGGAGGAACCTTTGGTGAAATGGTTGGGGTTTCTTATAAGGAAGGGGTGGAAGCTTCAGATTCTAAAATATCAGAAGGTAAATCAAAAATAGAGCCATCGGAAACAAATATATCAGAAATTGGTTTCTCCCATGCACACAAATCATGTGCAGGATTAACATTTCCTTGCTTGCGCTCCCATCCTCTTGAAAATTATGGAAGACCAATATGGTTCTCCTCAAGGAGATTGTTCATGATTCCCATATTATTTCTGAAGCAAGATATTTCAAGATGTGAAACTTTGCACTAACAACTTTTGGGTCTCTTTTTCATGTTCTTCCTCTTCCTGGATCTCGAACTCCCATCAGTAGAACTAGAGATTTCTCTACTCAAATGCTTTTCCTCTTTCTCTCTTTGCTTCAAATATTTCTTCTTACCTTTGGCTTGATTTGATAAACCAGCAGCAAGGGATTGATCCTTCGTGTATTTTTGGTACCCATTTGTACAAGCTTGTCCTGCTCCTGATTCAATGACTCCATGAAGTCTGCTAGCTCAGGAATCCTCCAATTTCTAGTTGTAAGCTTGCTTGAGTGGAATGTCGAAACAAACACATAATAGTCTTGCCCTAGCTTAGAAAGGATGGAAAATATAAGTTGATCATATTTATTCTCTATTCCACATTATTTTAGCTGAATCACTAACACTTCAAACTTGGTAAAGAATTATTTGATGGTCTCATAGTGAGCTAGACTCGGTGATATTAGCTCATTTTTTAGTTGATGGCCTCTCATCTCATCAGTATTCACAAATAGTGACTCAATCTTGAGGTAAAATTTATTGGGTGTCCTAAGACTATCTGCATAAAAGAGGATATACCTTGAAGTACTGAGATATAGCATACCAAATGCTTCATCAATTCTATTGAAATACTTAGCTTTCTCCACAACATAGTTTGGATCGGTTCCAGTCCCCATGGTGACTCTATACAGACCTTTTGACCTTAGCTGGATCACCATATTGACCTTCCTTCAAAATATTTGAATGGGGTTATCAATTCTTGAGTCTTATCCATTCTTCTTGCGCAATGTGTGACAAAATCGTTGTAGATCCTGTAATGAAGAACACTCAAATTTCTGGAAATATTCCGTAAACAGTAACTCAAACCTCTCTAGATTGATTTTTAGCTCCATAAAGCTTTGATACCATGTGATAATTGTTTCATAGTGATATATAGGATCTAGAACAATATTCACAATCAAATTATTTGACAAAATATCAAAGAGAACACAAAAAGAGAATGAAATAACACATGTGAATGATGCCAATAATTGATCTTTATATTAGTGTAAATCTTGTAGATGTGTATAGTACATATTTATAATGGACTAGGAAAAATCCATTAGCCCTTAGAGGCCATGTGAATGCATATAAGTGTCAATCTAGGATTTGACCCCTAAACCCCCCTAGGTTGACCAATAGGCTCCCAAACCTTACCAAATAGTCATGAATACATGTGTGAACATGTGTGAACATGTAAGGAGAAATAAATGTAGGCATGAAAGGAATAGTAGTACTCATGTGTGAGTGGGTGAGTCTCTAGGAGTCAATCAATGACCAATAAGGCCACAAAACAACCACACTCACACACTAGCGCCCTTAGTCAAAACAGAAGTGGTTTGTAATCAATACAGAAACCTAGAATGTCATGATGACCAAACTAGATTTCCTCAACTGACAGGATGATCAAAGTGCAGTGCCTCAACTGTGAGTTTATGAGCTAGAAATGCCTATTTGACCAATATTGATGAGTATAACCTAAGTAGGATCATACAACATATGCATTAGAAAAATGAAAATGAATCCTAGGTGTAAACCATGGTACTAGGATCATACAACATATGCATTAGAAAAATGAAAATGAATCCTAGGTGTAAACCATGGTACTAACTTAGATTAATTCCTATAATAATTACCCACTTTTTATCCCTTATACAAGGAGTCTCGAGGGATGTGTTATGACAAACTCCCCAAGGTGTGTGATAATGACGAGTGGGTGTCTGTTGGGGAAGCTTAGTTCATGGATTCGATATTTCCACTTATGGGTTCTAACTGGAGTTAGTTCATGTAGTTGACGGTCCGGGGTATTCCAATAGAGGAAGGATATGATGTGGAAGTTTGTTATGAATGACATAGAATGAAGTAGCTGGATAGGAATGTCGTAGAAGTTTTAGAATGGAAATTGATTAACTCTGTGTCAAAAACCTTTTCTTGATTATTTTGTTGTGTTACTGTATCTTATGTTGGTGTCATAGCTTATTATGATATGATTTAGCAACTAGAAATTTCAAATTCATGTTTAAGTATGCGTCGATAGATAGTAACTTGTGTCATTATGTGTGATGTGTGGTTGAGTAGTATTGGTATACCTACAAGAGTAATGTAATCTTTATCTATGTTTACGTCAATCATCTACATATGTTGCATGAATTTTCGAATGCACTATAAAAAAATGGCTTCAATGCACATTGTTGTGAAAGATCACATTATAAATACTATTGCCTATCTTAGTTATGAAACTATATTGTTACGTCAAGATTATAAATTAACGCATAATTAATTGTGATTAGGGTAAATTATTAATTACAGTCGATAATGTCAATGATGATTAATAATGAAAATAAATATTGATGGTAAATTAATTGTCAATTGAAGTGCTTGATCACTAAATCCTTAATAAGTATTAATGATGTTAATTAGTTCAATATCCTCATTTCTAAATAATGATGGTGTAATAATATTAATTAGATTATTATTAATTTGATATATTAATATTAAGTGTATATTAAGAATGTTAATTAGTGTTAATAAGGTGATCATTAATTTGATTAATATATGTTAACAACTTTTAATCATGTTTATTAGTGATAATGAGATTATTATAACCTTGACTAATGCATATTAATTAAATCTTAGTTGTAATTAAGGTTGAGTATGCATATGGCACGAGATATATTAAATGACATTAGTGATTGGAAAAGAATTTGTTTATTAATAAATCATTATTAACTACATATTATTTGCAATCGAATATTCAATGTTAAAACTTATTAATTAAATAAATAGTAATTTATCATATGACAATTATCGCTAAAATGTAATTTTATGGAAGGTCTCTTGTAGAAGTACTTTGTATAGTACAAATTTGGAATTTGTATATTATTTAATAATAATTATGACTGAATTTATATATAACAAGATCCATGATGTGGCAATGTCCCCGACATTGCACCTACAGTAGCTTCTTGTTGGCAATTGCAAAAGACCAATAAAATACTGTTGAAGTGAAGTAGTAGGTAAAAGGGCATTTAAGTTGGCTATGCAAAACTCAAGGCTAGAATAGCCTATAAGAGGAAAGGAAATTCGGTGGTTCAATTGCAAATGTTAAAGACAAAAATTAAAACTATCAAAAGTTTAGCACACATTGGAATAATAAATCACATTATTTGATATCACAAAACCAAGACTATTTTTTTATTTATTTAAACATACTAAGGTGCACATAGGAGTAAAGGAATCAAACTTGAAATGTACAAAAAATTGCATTTATAAAGCAATTTCATTTTATTAAATAAATAAAACTATCTAGTACAAATTACATTTACATAAATTTGATATTACAAAATTTTCATATTACAGTTGCATATTTTCATATTAAAAAAATAACATTATTTAATTTGCTATTTTGATATAAAAAGTATTTTTTTTCTCACTATGAAGTCTTAATATAAACAATATTAAATATCTAATAATAGCTCCTCCACTAAAGAATATTATTATGTGGAGCAACTAAATTTGAAAAAAGATTTAATACATCTTTGATCATGTTTGCATTCAAATTCTGTTACACATTTTTTAAAAGGTTATTTTCCAAAATGCCTCTTATATTCATACACGAGCAACCTGTGATCATATTGGATGCAATATCCAATGAGTTTGACCAGATTTGGATCAAGGAAGTTGATTTCTGCCTGCAAAATCATAAGAAAAGTAATATTTCAGGTTCCTTGAATCTAAATCCATCTACCCATTACAATACACATCTCAAATAAGATATCCAATGTGTTTGAGCATTAAAGTCAATATCACTTTATCTACTCAGCATGCTTTCAAAATTCAACCAGAGAATGACACTGCAAAAACGAGGTCTATTCTGTAGCTAGGGTGGGAGTGGGGATGATCCGACGAATCACATATTGGATTTTTAGATATGCAACACCATGTCATTATTCTTGTATTGAGAATCATGACATTTATTAATCACTTCTAATCAAAATCCAATGACTCTTTTAGGAATCTGTCATAGTCCCCCGAAACTAACAACATTAATATCGTTCAATCCTAGAGATTATACCTACCATCGTTAATCACCATCTTAGTTTTGAATGGAAGTACTACACAAAACAACAACATTGTAAATCTAAATCCATCTCCATCTCAATTTTGAAGGGAAGTACTGCACAAAACAACAACATTGTAAATCTAAATCCATCTGCCCATTACAACACACATCTCAATTAAGATATCCATTTTGTTAGAGCATTAAAGTCAATATCACTTTAGCTACTCAACATGCTTTCAAAATTTAACTAGAGAATGGCACTACGAAAGCAAGGTGTAGTCTGTAGACAGGGTGGGAGTGGGGATGATCCATAAACTCTTTGTGTGCTAGTTTAGATGTGCATTGAATAGAGGTAGTGCATTGGATATAATCAATATGGAAAATATCCCATACACATCTAAACCCAGGTTTGATATACACCTCGAGGTTATGAAGCTCCCGATAGTTCACACAAATGGCCAACGAATCACATATTGGAATTTGAGATATGCAATAGCATGTCATTATTCTTGTATTGAGAATCATGACATTTCTTAATCACTTATAATCAAAATCCAATGACTCTTTTATGAATCTGTCATAGTCCCCTGACACTAACGACATAAATATCGTTCAATCCCACATAGTATACCTACCATCGCTAATCAACATCTTTGTTTTGAAGGGAAGTACTGCACAAAACAACAACATTGTAATACTAGACTCAACCTTAACCCAAATTTATTAAGACGGAAGAGATTGAAATGAATAAGAATCCAAGAACCAACCTTATCAATGAGTGATTGATAACATGGCTTCACTTCCTCCACATTAACTCTCACCTTAATCTTGCTGTATAAGTCATATTTACTTAGCATTCACTTTAAAATAAATAATTAGCACCAAAACACTCCCAGATGATAGCATTTATAAGTAAATATTAACGAGAATGAGTCAATACTTGAATGTTTTGACCCACTCGATCATCTCTTTATATTTATCGTTCATCAAGTGTGTGTATGCACTAGTACAATGCAGAGCTGCAACATACATATATTTATTTATGCATCACCCAAATCAATTTTGTTAATATGCCTAAGAAATCAATTGCAATTTTATTTTGCTTACCATAGAAAGAGTGGAATCTTATTATGAACAGAACCGCTGGAGGTAATGTTGTCTTATTCATTTTAGCCACCTGTTTCATCCATCACACCTTTCTTTAGGTGTCTTTTAATAAAATAAACAAAGGAACCATGCATCTGACATGAAATCAAATTGATAGGTTATAACTTCAATTTTAAAAATGAATTACCATGTACATATACTCATCATGACCCCACGAAATAATAATGTTCTCCATTCCACATTTCTTTGAGTACACACCGTACTTTGTGTTGTATTTTGGGTTGTAGAAATCTAGATTTTCCTTGAAATGTTGCACAGCACAGTCAAGCTTGCTTTGCTTTTACTTTAATATACAAGTATTCTCTGGCCTGACAGAATTGAAATTCAAGAACACAAAATTTGAAAAGGCTCATCATACCTCATAGTGAACTATGGATTCATCAAAAGCACATCCCAATGGATAAGTGTCACCTAAAATAATTTCATATATTCAGGCCCTTTAGTACTGTAGAGACATGGTTAATAACAAATCCATTTCTAGAAGAAGCCAGCTTTGATCAGTGATTAACTAAAATCAGTAATCATTGCTGCAGGATTGGTTCCTTGAGCTAAATCTAACAATGATGCAAATTATGGATACATTTCATTGAAATTTACAGTGGAGAAAAAAACAAAACAGCTCTCACCTACAATTGCCCATTGAGGTTCCTCTCAAAATTTAGGATGGAGTAGTACCTAACCCAAATATGCAGGCACTTTAAACAAAAAAACACGTGAAAATGAGTTTAAACACTCAATCTCCAAGGCAGATAATAGCTCCCGACTTATATGAACCACGCTGATATTTTGGATAAGTTTAGAAGATAGGAGGAAGTAAGGTCAAGCACTTAATTTCCTTGATAAAAAGCTACCTTTAATTACTAGAATTATTTGTTAAAGACCTCCTCTTTCCCTTTAAACTTATACATTTGCATTCTCTATAACATCTTAGCACGTCCATTTTAACCATGGCGCAATACGAAGCTAGTGTTCATTGTTTACTACTCTGCAACCTAAGGCCATATCAAATAATATACTTGGGTCATATTCAGCAACCTGATGTGCACAAACAAAGGTACTTCAAATTTGGAGAGACGAGAAATTTCAACACAAAAGCAGCACAAAATCAAAATGAAAGCATGCTTGCTTCATTGCCTTCGATGGAGAATTCATAGCAACTATCAATCTATGCTTACCAGCCATTCCTTGTGACCCTGTAACCCGTCCGGATTGAGTGTCTTGATAGCAACAGTGAGGCCAGTGCCATGATTGACAGTAGCATCACCATTCTCTTCTATCCAGCATTTGAAAACATAGCTGAACCCACCTCCATCGAGAACACTCTCTGGCATAAAGTTCTTGGTGGTAGATTTCAGCTCATTGAATGTGAATTTCAACAACTGGGGTGATATTCTTAGTTGTTCCTCTGGCCTGGGAGTATTTGGAATGCTCTATGTACTGGCAGTGCTAATCAATGGACCTGTCTAGCAAGTTGACAATGGTTTGCCACTATCATTGGGATTTTTGGTTTCAATTGTGCCTCAATGTGTGGTACAAAGGAATTCAAAAACCAGAAATTCAATTGCTATTACAATTTTAATTATAATTTTAAGAAAAAAACTCTTTAAATGACATAATAAGATTTAAATGAGATAATAATCTATTAGAATTCACGAACCAAATTATAACTTAATACCAGCTATTAGAATTCACGAACCAAATTATAACTTAATACTAGCTATTAGAATTCACTACTTTTATGAAGAAAAAAAATGTATTAGAGTTCATTTAAGTTTTGATTTTTGGGCAGTCCAGTAACAAAATTGAGACTAATTATCTCCCATTTCCAGCTAGGAATTGGCAACGGCTGAAGTAATCCAGCTAGGTGTTGATGTTCAGTTTTCACCTGTTGACATTCAAAACACCTAGCAATATACTCTGCCAGTTCAGTCTTCATGTTTGGCCAAAAATATTCTTTTCTTAACATAGTTATAGTATTTTGATATCCTGGATGACCTTAGTATGGAGTTTTATGGATTTCATCCAAAATTAATAACTTAACTTTAAGTACATTAGGTACATACATTCGATCTTTATATGGTAAAAATTCTTTTGCATTCAAACTGTACCCTTTACTTAAGCTTTATGTTGGATTTTCTTTCGTTTTAGCTTGTAAGTTTTGGTAAATTTCATCTTGTTCTATTCCAGCTTCAAGCTGTTCATCTAAATCTATTGTATAAGTGTTGATAACTGCTGTAAATTTCAGCCTTGCATTCCTACTTAATGCATCAACAACTTTATTTTCTTTCCCTTTAATGTGCTGAATTTCGAAATCATACTCACTTAGGAAAGCTAGCCACCTAGCATATCTAGCATTTAGATTAGGATGATCTAACAGATATTTTAGTCCTGTATTATCAATCATTAGAATAAATTTTCTGCCAATTAGGTGATGACGCCACATCTTTAGAGCATGTATAACAACAGCTAATTCCAGATCATAAGTTGCATAAATCTTTTCATGAATTTTTTATTTCCTTGACTCATAGGAAATAACATGCCCTTCTTGAGTCAAAACACCACCTAAACCATCATTGCAGGCGTTAGTGCACACTACAAATTCTTTATTTGGATCAGTTATTCTTAAAATAGGTGCGCTGGTTAATAAGGTTTTTAACTTTTTAAAGCTATCCTCGCATTTCTGTTTCCAATCAAATTTCCTTCCTTTCTTCTGCAAAGAAGTTATCGCATTCGCGATTCTCGAAAAACCTTCAATGAACCTCCGGTAACAACCAGTAATTCCCATGAAGGATCGAACATCAATTAAATCCTTAGGAACCGTCCAACCTTCAATCACCTTTATCTTTTCAGGATCCACCGAAATCCCTTCCTTAGTCACCACATGACCTGATTATTGAATCTTATCCTTAAAGAAATCGCATTTACTAAACTTTGTAAAGAGTTGATGATCTCATAACTCTTGCAAAACAATTTTTAAATGTTCTTTATGTTCTTCTTTAGTTTTTGAATAGATTAATATGTCATCGATAAACATGACCAAAAACTTATCTATATACTTATGCATAACATTGTTCATTAAACACATAAAAATAGTTGGGGCATTAGTAATCCCGAATGGCATGATGACAAAATCGTAATGGCCATATTGAGTTCTAAAAGTTGTTTTAAAGATGTCTTCATCTTTAATCCTAACTTGATGATATCCAGACCTTAAATCAATTTTCAAGAACAACGTGGCTCCACGTAGTTGATCAAATAGATCATCTATGGGAGGCAACGAGTATCTATTTTTAATATTCATTTTATTCAACTAACGGTAATCTATGCAAAGTCGCCTGGTTCCGTCCTTTTTCTTAACGAAGATGACAGGTGCCCCCAATGGAGACACACTAGGTCGAATATACGTTTTGTCAATAAGTTCTTTTAATTGTGACTTTAATTCATTAAGTTCAAGTATGTTCATTTGATAAGGGGCCTTTGAGCTGGGCACTCCACCAGGTACCAGCTCAATGGTAAATTCTAGTTCCCTTTTTGGAGGTAGTCCCAGAATTTCTTCCAGAAATACATCAACATATTCTCTTAAAACTGGTATGTCTTCCAATTTTAATTTGTCTGTCTTATTTCGATTCTCCTCATCAGTTATTGTTACTACATAAGCTTTACAACCCTTCCTAACATCCCACTTAAGCTGTAGAGCAGATATCTTCCTTATGTAGTTTTTCTAGGGATTCCATTTACACTTATTGATTTTCCATCATTATTTATAAACGTAAAGGTTTTATCATAACAATTTAAAATCACCCTATGTTATTCTAACCAATCCATACCGATTAGTAAGTCATAATAACCAAGAGGTAATACATTAAGCTTTACAATAGTTTCAAATTGATCCGTAACTACTACACATTCTTTTACAAAACAAGTTACCTTCCTTTTTGCACCAGTGGCTAGCTGAACCAACCAAGAATTTTCAAATTTTTCAACAGGAAACTTACATTGTTCTACCATTTTAGGTGAAACATAACTGATACTAGCTCTTTGATCAATTAAAATAGCTATAGGGATTTGGTTTATCATACCTTCTACTTCCACCATGGAATTTTGATATTCTGCTTGTCGATTCTCCAAGGCTGCATTGATTTTGGGCATAGTCCTTGCTAAATATTCGACAGTCATTCCCTCCTATATGGTATGAATATTACTGACACTCTTTTTCTGATTAGGACAGACTAAGGCATAATGTGGGCCATTACACTCCCAGCACTTTATAGGTTCTTTGCATTCAAATTTCTTTGTGTAATTACCATCGTTATTAGCAGATTCTTTACCCTTTGAATTGTTTTTATTGCTTGGTGAATTATTCTTATTCCCTTGGAAATTCTTGTTAGCAAAATTTCTGGCCTTATTGTTTTCAGAATTCCAATTGGGCACAAATTCCTTCTTCTTTTGATCATAATGGTTGTTATTCTTCTTGGCCTTCCAATTGGCCATGCTCTCCTTCTTCTGATTCTGTTCATAACAAAAATTAGCTTTCCTCGTAGCTTTTTCCAGAGTTTTTGGATTGTCATACTCAATCCTATCCTTAATATGATAAGGTAGACAGCTGAGGAGTCGGTGTACCTTTGTTTTTTCATCTACAAGGTATTACACATACCTAAGCAGACTTAAAAACTTGTTGTTCAAATCTTTCATAGTCATTGATCCTAATTTAACCTCATAGAATTCTTTTGCTCTCTCTTCATAGTACTGTTCAAACATAAATTTCTTTTTAAAGTACCTCTTAAAAGTACTCCAATTTACGTTCTTATCTTTTATTCCCTTCACTCTCTTCAAGTCTTGCCACCATATATTAGCCTTCCCTGAAAGATTGTAGATAGCCATTCTAGCCTTTAATTGGTTAGAATAGTTATAAATATGAAAGTACTTCTTCATCCCAGATAACCAGGATTCCACTTCCTCCCCCTTCTCAGTTTCTCCATTGAATGTTGATGGTTTAATCTTTTTAAACTCTCCATAAATTTCCTCATAGGGTTTATATTTTCTCTTTTTAGTATAATGGTTGTCATCACTACTATCACTAGTGGAATGAAATTTATGTTGATCCCCAAATACCTATGAAGATGAGATTCTTTCATTTTTAGTCTATTTAATCATTTTTTACTTATGTTGATGACTTGTATCTTCTAAATCGGCTCTTTTTCCCCTTCCCTTAGTCTAAAATCTTTCTATTAGGATCTGATTCAGCTCCTCCTAAGCCCTCAAAATCCTTTCATTCTCTCGTTTAATAGATTCCATTTCAAATTTTAAGTCTTTTACTGTTTGTAACAGTTCTGAGGAATTAGTGGTTAGGTATTCTTGTATAGGTTCTCTTGGTAATTTTTCTTGTTTAGTAAATGGAGATTCGTCTTCTGCATATTTCTCCAGCCTTTCCATACCTATTATTAAACTTGAAAAACAATTTCTCTATTGAATAACATTTAAAAGAAAATAACATCAGCAAAATCATTTAAATTCACTATTTTATAAAAGCAATTTGGGCTTCATCAAGGCCTAGTGTTTGAACCTTGTGCTCTGATACCACATGCCATAACCCCAAATTTTTACAAAAATTAAAATTTTTACAAAAATTAAAATTTTTTGATGTAACATAATTTGTCTAGAGTCGGAGTTTGATAACCACTAACAGATAGCGGATAATAAGACAGTTAACATAATAATAATTGACTTCAAACATATAAGAACTAATACACATTAATTTTTTATATGTTAATTGTATGATCTGCATTCATTTACTTCTAGTTTACTGACGAATTGATTTTTTCAAGTAGGTGAGAAGTTACGTTCTAACCGGGGCTTACTTAGTGATTGCTAACTTAGCTGGATTTTCTAGATCTTACAGGCTTGACAGGTAAATTTTGAACCAGTAAGAGTTTATTAAGGCGTAAATCTAGATATATTTCTTTAGCATAAATATATTGCTAGAGTAAAAGTTTGCTTAATAGAATTCAAGGGTACTACAAGGTAAAGTATCTTTCCTTTACTTGTTTTGCAACTAAGATAGTATTTTAAATTCATGTCGTAAAGATCAATAACTTTTCCCTACTGATGGTCTTTTATCAAATTAACTTTTCCCTACACTAAGTTATTTACCAGTTCTTCATAGAGCTTATGATTTAGTATATCAACACTCTTACTGAAATAAGAGTTTCCTACTATTGCTATTTCTAAAATTTAAAACATTCCTTCAGTATGGAGATAGACCTAATGCCTTTCAAGAACAAGTTTACAAAAGAACCCTCAGCTCTACTTTTAATTGAGCTTCAGTAGAGGAAATTTAATAGCTTATTATTATGCTATATTTATAAATGATCATTTGCACAAATGTTGTCAAGCTGTGGTTTCTATCTTCCAAATTTCTTCATGACATAAGTAATGTGATGAAATTACATTATCATATTATTTATAATAACAAGTGATACTATATTTATTCTTGAATAGTTTTACTATTCTTTACTACCAAGTCTCATTTAGCCTTGGTTTGATTCGTTTTGAGTTTTGGTATCTTATGGAGACCAAATGATCATGTACTTTCAAGAAGTTTATCTTATTCCTAGTACTATAGACTACATTCAAAAGGAAGAGTTTCTCTAGGGTGTAAACACTATTTACTTTCATTTACACAATAATCATTTATAAACTAGCTTCTTATCCACTAGTGTTTGCATAAACTAGTTCTAACAGCATAGACATGCATCGTTTATGGTTATAAAAAGACATGGTTATTAGTGGTACTATCAACTCATGTTCAACAACTTTTACTATACTATTGATCTCTTCATAACATGTTTTACTAAGACAGATTATAAGATCTCTGAAAACAAGGATATCAATGCAATATATGTTTTGGTTCATTACCAACGAAGATTCCAAGATTGATAATATAAGGTTTACCAATACCATATAAACCTCGTTATTTATCATAGCTTGATTTTATGATTTATCAATGAAATGATACATTTTGACTTTGTAGATTACATTATCATTAGATTCATTGTTTAAATTACTGACAATAACTTGTTGTCCCAACAATTGCAATGACAACTATATCATTCGACCCATTTTGGACTGAATAATTTAGTGGGCATGTGGAACACTCACCACCATGCATTGCATAACTTAAAATCTCACCACGTAACCCTAATTCTCATTATTCATCGAGGGTTTTGGTCTTTGCACTGTTTGGTTTACAGCGGCCATGAGGGCTCGCTTGTGCTCATTGTCTATGTGTAGAAAGGTGTTGCCACTCTAGTGTGTGGTTTTCAAGACTCACAGCTCGCACTTGGTTTTTCCTTCTGCAACCAATACTTTGTTGTGCATGTAGTTGTTCTCTATCAGTAGTTTTTAGTGTTGTTTCCTTTTGTGGCCATTGCTAAAGCTTACTCCTGCTCCAGTCGTCGATGTAGATGTATTGTGATCCCCATCGCCTTTGTCACTGGTGAGCACGAGGGTTGTGCTTCTCGTGGTGTGGGATCAAATCCTCCTTGGCTTCTGAATATTTCACCTTCAAGTAAAGAGTTTATTTTATAATTGTTATAAATTTCCAGTCAGATTTTTTTTCATAGAATAGTCAGTTTCTAACTATAACCCTGGGTTTGCTTGCAGGTTGCATTTCGCTCTTACACTTGGAAGAACCCTCTCCATGTTTGGATACACAGCAATACCTATGGGTAAGCCCCGATTACAATGTGGCAACTCCCTACTTGTACAGATTAGGGAAAAAGGGTTTTAGTTAGAGAAGAAATACGACCTCAGTTCCTTCAGTGTTAAAAATGCTTAGCTCAGTTGTTATTTAGTATTTTTTTGTTTTGTTAAAAATCCTTGCCTATAGCAGGGTGATTCCGGCTTCGATGTCGTGACTTGTATTTCACTGTTCTCGGCTTATTGAAAGGTTTACAACCTTATGGATAAGTAATGATAAACTTTGTTTCTTAATATGTGGAGGTTCTCCTGTCTTCGTGGTTTTAATGGTTCTCTGTTTCGAATACTTTAATAAAATATACATTGTTTTATAAAATTTATTACAATAATGAGGTTTTATAGGTTGATTGTTAGTTTTACCTTTCGAACCCTCGCCACAATGCTAGGTACACCGGCCCTGAGCTGGGTGAAGTAAATTTGTTATGTATTAAGCCTTTCGGCCTGACAGAGTAATACATTTGGTTTAAAAAGGATTTTAAAGTTCAATCTCTGTCTCGTTTTTACATTAGTTTTATAACATGTAAATTATGACTCTGTGTAATTTGAGTCTTCCCTTCCTCTACTATTAATAATGGTAATTATTCGTTTTAATATTTTTCTTGTAAATAAATAAAGATAATGTGAAGAATGTAAGTTCAATCGTAAGGTAAATTTTTATATGTTTATGCTTTTCAGTTAGGATAGAATATTAGGTTTTACCGTAAAGGGACCCTTATGTAAATATATTCTTAAAATTTCTTAGCTATGCATTGGTTTCTGTTACTTCTTTCTCATTGTCATAATAGTATTGGAATTATTTGTTTTGTTAAAATGTTTTCTTTTCTTTTAAATAAAAGGATTGTCAAAATACTATATGTTCTTGATATAAGACTGTACCCATTCTAGTACATACTTACAGTATTCTTAGTTTAATTTGCTTATTCTGTTTTAAAGAATACTTTTGTAAAAAGAAAGAAAATAGAACTAGGGTTTAGACCCTCAGGTGAAACTTACACAAATTTAGAGCTTGTATGGAAAATAATTATTCTTGGAATAGGTAAATTCTTAGCTTCATTCTATTTACTATTTACACTTAAATTTCCATTTGTTTATTGCTCTGTTAATTAGTAAAGATTCAGAGTTATGTAATATTTAAAAACATTAACTTTGAACGTTGATTATTTCTTCATTAATAGTATTTGTAACATAATCCTATTCTAGTATATGTAAAATAATATGTTTTAAGCTAAAAGATATAAGCGTGGTTAAACCCTTTTTTTAGATACTTACTGTAGCTCATATAATTTTTATTGTATCAATATAAATCTTTACTATAACTCTATTGTAGTACTGCTATTTATTTTCCAATATTTTTACATAGATAACCTTGTTAAAACAATAAACATATATACTCAGAACACTGTTCCTTCTAATAATAAATTACATATTGAAATAAATTACTCTGTTATCTACAAAATGCAGAACCCTATCTATTATATTCGATCTCTTATCATTTTCTTTCATCTACTTAAGATATTCTAACTATGTTGGAGTATGGCCTGGTTTTCTAGGTGTGGAAAAACACAGTCTAGAAATTATTTCCATTCTAACACATTACTTTTCTAAATCAAATACATTTCTTCAATCATTTAAAGAGACTACTATATTCTAACATTTTACAAACTGAATATTTAACATTCATATAACAGTCAGAATCATATTTATCTATCTAACACAGTAAAACAAAATAATGTAGAAATTGTTTAGGACAGACGACAACAACGTTAGGAGGCCGTTCCTCCCTACCAATATGCTGGAGAGCGCTCAAACAACATTTCCTCAGGACCCCGGAGCCTATTCCTATTCTTCTTGGCTGAGAACTGGTGGAGAATGCAAATAGTAGACTATTCCAATATCTCAGTAAAACACTCTGCTCTTAGCTGTAAGATCATTCAGATTAAAAGGTGCACTAGATCAATCAACAGTTATCCCCTCAAAACTTTCCACAATTACCTCCCATTGAATTTCTCTGAAGTACATCCATTCACCTGAATGATCACTTCTCTGGAATGAGCAGCCTCAGCTCTCTTCAATGGGAACTTTTATAAAGATTGCCTAGGTCTTTTGGGTCAGTTTTTTCATTAACTGAGCCACCTGCTCCGATTTCACTTTCTTGGGGAATCATGACCCCAAATGTAGGGAGATTGCCACCTGCAACAATTGGAAGTGGTTTGAGGATGCTGTGACATGTCAATTTGCTCTCCACCCAGTATCCTCCACCAATTTGACTAGTAAACACTCTTTTAATAGTTCCCCTAAGTTGTTGCCTCCTCCTTTATTTATTTATAAATAAACTATTCAGAATTACATTAAATATCCTTGACTCTGCTGAGTCATCAATTACAACTTAGCATAAAATTTAACATATTGTCCTCAAATAACATCAAATAATATAAAATTATTTTTGCAAAGTTGAGGCATGTGACATACACACCCCCTTAAAGTATAACATCGTCCTTGATGTTATTTATTCTTCATCCTCAAAATTCCCCTGGAACAAAATTGGATATGCATCCCGCATATTGCTTTCATATTCCCATGTGGCTTCCTCTGGACTAAGGTGCTTCCATTTCACCTTCACCTGACCAATGGTGCGGTTCGGAAGTGTGATCTCCCTCTGCCTGAGCATATAGTCCGATTCCACCAGAAAAGCTCCTTCTGGTTCCACCTGTACATCATTCCATTTAACAACATGAGTAGCATCATGAACATGTTTATTTAATACAGAAATGTGAAAAAAATTACGTATTGTTAAATTTGGTGGTAATGCTAATTAATAAGCTACTTGTCCAATCTTGAACAGTATTTCAAATGGACCACAGTAACGAGGTTCTAGTTTTGCATAACTACCCAATCTCAAAAAGCTCTTTTTGGGCCTCACCTTGATGAACACATGTTCACCTACCTGGAACTCCTCTGGAGTTATTTTAAGGTTTGCTTGACTTTTCTATCGATCCTGCGCAATTTTTAGATTACTTTGTACCTGCTTAACAATTTCTTCCATTTCCTTTAATAGTTCAAGACCTAATACTAATCTATCCACCGGATTACTCCAAGAGATAGGAGTATTACATTTCCTTCCATATAAGATTTTGAAAGGACTAAATCTAGCTGACGCTTGATAATTATTATTATAAGCAAATTCTACCAGATGCAAATAATCCTCCCATTTACCTGGCTGGTCTTTCACATACATTCTTAATAAATCTTCCAGTACTTGGTTTAATCTTTCGGTCTGTCCATCTATTTGAGGATGGAATGAAGTACTAAAATTTAGCGTAGTGTTTAATCCTTTAAACAGATATTTCCAAAAGTTACCTGTAAATTTAGGATCTCTATCTGAGATTATAACTTTCGGTATTCCATGCAGTCGAAAAATTTGCTTTAAAAAGATATCAGTTATGTTTGCAGCTTTATACGTAGTTTTAACAGGTATAAAGTGGGCTGGTTTACTTAACTTATCGACCACTACCATGATAGAATCATTTAAATTTTGATTTTTAGGCAGTCTAGTAAAAAAATCGAGACTAATTATCTCCCATTTCCAACTAGAAATGGGAAATGGCTGAAGTAATCCAACTGGGTGTTGATGTTCAATTTTAACTTGCTGACATTCAAAACACCTAGCAATATACTCTGCCAATTCAGTCTTCATGTTTGGCCAAAAATATTCTTTTCTTAACATCGTTATAGTCTTTTGATATCCTAGATGACCTGAGTATGGAGTTTTATGGATTTCATCCAAAATTAATAACTTAACTTTAGGTACATTAGGTACATACATTCGATCTTTATACAGTAAAAATTATTTTGCATTCAAACTATACCCTTTACTTAAGCTTTCTATTGGATTTTCTTTCGTTTGAGCTTGTAAGTTTTGGTAAATTTCATCTTGTTCTATCCCCGCTTTAAGCTGTTCATCTAAATCTATTATATAAGTGTTGATAACTGCTGTGAAGTTCAACCTTTCATTCCTACTTAATGCATCAGCAACTTCATTTTCTTTCCCTTCAATGTGCTGAATTTTGAAATCATACTCACTTAGGAAATCTAGCCACCTAGCTTATCTAGCATTTAGATTAGGCTTATCTAATAGATATTTTAGTCCTGTATTATTAGTCATTAGAATAAATTTTCTGCCAATTAGACGATGACGCCACATCTTTAGAGCATGTATAACAGCAGCTAATTCCAGATCATAAGTTGCATAATTCTTTTCATGAATTTTTAATTTCCTTGACTCATAGGAAAGAACATGCCCTTCTTGAGTCAAAACACCGCCTAAACCATCATTGCAGGCGTCAGTGCACACTACAAATTCTTTATTTGGATCAGCTATTCTTAAAATAGGTGCGTTGTTTAATAAAGTTTTTAACTTTTTAAAGTTATCCTCGCATTTCTGGTTCCAATCAAATTTCTTTCCTTTCTTCTACAAAGAATTTATCGGATTCATGATTCTCGAAAAACCTTCAATGAACCTCTGGTAATAACTAGTAATTTCCATGAAGGATCAAACATCAATTACATCCTTAGGAACTAGTCAATCTTCAATCGCCTTTATCTTTTCGGGATCCACCGAAATCCCTTCCTTAGTCACCACATGACCTAAGTACTGAATCTTATCCTTAAAGAAATCGCATCTACTAAACTTTGCAAAGATTTGATGATCTCGTAACTCTTGCAAAACAATTTTTAAATGTTCTTAATGTTCTTCTTCAGTTTTTGAATAGATTAATATGTCGTCGATAAACACGACCACAAACTTATCTAGATACTTATACATAACGTTGTTCATTAAACACATAAAAATAGCTGGGGTATTAGTAAGCCCGAATGGCATGACGACAAAATCGTAATGGCCATATCGAGTTCTAAAAGTTGTTTTAAATATGTCTTCATCTTTAATCCTAACTTGATGATATCTAGACCTTAAATCAAATTTCGAGAACACCGTGGCTCCACGTAGTTGATCAAATAGATCATCTATGCAAGGAAACGGATATCTATTTTTAATAGTCATCTTATTCAACTGACAGTAATCTATGCAAAGTTTCATGGTTCCGTCCTTTTCCTTAATGAAGATGACAGGTTCCCCCAAGGGAGACACACTAGGTTGAATATACTTTTTGTCAATAAGTTCTTTTAATGGTGACTTTAATTCATTAAGTTCAAGTATGTTCATTTGATAAGGGGCCTTTGAGCTGGGTACTGGTGGAGAATGAAAAAAGTAGACTAGTCCAATATCTCAGTAAAACACTCTTCTCTCAGCTGTAAGATCATTCAGATTAAAAGATGCACTAGATAAAATAGCAGTTATCCCCTCAAAAATTTCCACAATTCCCTTCCATTGAATTTCTCTGAAGTACATTCATTCACCTGAATGATCACTTCTCTGGAATGAGCAGCCTCAGCTCTCTTCAATGGGAATTTTTATAAAGATTGCCTAGGTCTTTTGGGTCAGTTTTTTCATTAATTGAGCCACCTGCTCTGATTTCACTTTCTTGGGGAATCATGACCCCAAATGTAGGGAAGTTGCCACCTGCAACAATTGGAAGTGGTTTGAGGATGCTGCGACATGTCAGTTTTCTCTCCACCCAGTCTCCTCCACCAATTTGACAAGTAAACACTCTTTTAACAGCTCTCCTAAGCTGCTGTGTCCTCCTTTATTTATTTATAAATAAAATATTCAGAATTACATTAAATATCCTTGATATGATGAGTCATCAATTACAACTTAGCATAAAATTTAACTTATTGTCCTCAAATAACATCAAATAATATAAAATTGTTTTTTGCAAAATTGGGGCATGTGACATTATCCTTAGTGCAAGAAGGAAGGACCTGAGGCCAAGGAGGGCACCTTTATCGACACAGACACTGATCTCCTATGGGTTATGCACAACTTTCTCACCGGCATATAGAAGACAGTGACTAAGATCTGTTGAGAAGAATGTAGTCATATTTATTGTTCCAAGTGATGAGTAAATTTCTTTCCAAGGGATCTATCTTTTTTTATAGTAGTGAAATATATTCTCAATATTGACTTGCAGCTGTTATCTATGTGATGTTGCAAACTATCTCACTTCAGTGGCATATCCCTCTATTGGGATTCCGTTCAACATTAATACCCCTCCTCTTCAATCAGTAAAAATAATAAATTCATCAATAACTTTCCCAACACAATGGTAGAGCCACAATGTAGGTACAATTAAAAAAGTCCCAACTCAAACATTAATACCCCTCCTCTTCAATTAGTAAAAATAATGAATTTGTTAATAAGTTTCCCAATGCAATGGTAGAGCCACAATGTAGATATAATTATAAAATTCCCAACTCAACATCACAAGTAGGTTATCTCCCATTTCTATCCAGATCCATCATAATAGATGAATACCTTATAAATTGAAGTAGGGATGACCTTGACAGTCATTGAAATACATAGTCTAAGAAAAAGCACAAGATACTAGACTACCGATGAATTGGGGTTAGGATTCTGTTTGGCATTCTTTAGGACATCATAATAATTGAACTGATAGACCAAAAATGAGGAACACAGAGGATAGGGACTCTGAGAACAACAGATGAGAGACAAATTCAGCCTGTCCATCTAGCAAATGGTCAGGGAGTCTCAATCCCATCAAAAATCAACCCCCCTACCACCACTTGAACAAAAACTTATACATTTGTCGAATCCAATAGTAGTTAAAAATATGTAGAGAGCCCTAGTTTATGCCACCTATACTATTTTCCATGAATTTTCTTATAGGTATTTTATAGGCACTTAGTATGCTATAGGTGCTAGAAGTTATGCTTAATATGTACTTGTATCAACAACTAATGGTGTTGGTCCTTTGACTAAATCTACCCTCGCTTCCTATGATACTCCACAAACAATACAATAGACATGAATACCTGAATGAATGCCATACAAGTTCACAACTATGTGACTGATAATGAAACAAAATATGTGTCTAGACAGGAAAGTATCTTGCTGTGGGAGGATAGAATTCTTTCCAAGCCAACAGTGCAATAGAGTGTAAGCTTCCATAATATGTAAAGAAGCAAACTGTGTCAAGACCGAAGAATATCCTACTGTGGGAGGAGGATAGAATTCCTTCTAGGCTAGATGTGGAAGAAAGTATAAACTTCCATAGTAATCTTGCATGTTTTAAGGCCCAGTAGCTAACCCACATGTCAAATATTCCAGGATGGGTCCTGGGATAATGACTACCTCAGCTGGTTGAGTTGGAAATCAAGCAGGGCACTAAATCTTCCTCTGAATGTGATACAAAGAATGCCATCTCCTTCTATCAGCAATGTAAGGGGAATCTAGATATTTCTATACCATGAAGATACGATATCACCAGCATAAATACCAGAATTACATTTGGGCAAAGGATTCCTTTCCAATATGCTTTGCTGCTATTAAAATCAAGTGGCAAATCAAGTGTTCCTAGCTCCTCTTTCTGAAGTTCTAGATGACCCACCATACTATTCCTTTTATAGGCCAAAGGGAGCCATAGTCACTATTAAAGACATGGAATTTGAGGCTCCCCTAGATATAATATACGCCTCAGTGAACTCAAATGGATTCAATAACCACAAAAGAGGAGCCTATAGAAGACGAAGAAGTATCCGAAGAAATAAGAGGTGCTCTACTTTGATCTTCCTCAAAATCAAGAATTTAACAAATATATGATAACCTTCACCATGATGAAGAGGAAGAATCAAGATCCAGGGATGATGATGATGGAAGCAATTGGAAGCAATTGAATCATTTACCTTCCTTGTCTCACAAGTCACATTACCCAACAATTGGGATCAAGGTGGAATTGTTGGAACCTGGCTCTAGGCATGGCTATAAAGGCTTTAAGAAGATAGGGGAAGGGAAGGTGAAGTTGTACACCACACATGCTAGAGAATGAGTACACACACTATTTAGTTATTTCCATTCTTATAAGGGATGAAAACAAATCAGTTTGGGACTACTTCAAATCTGATATATCACCATTATGAAGCTACTAATTCATTATTACAGACCTATATCAACATGTCAAAACAACTAGCAGTCAAAGGCTACTCCAAATAGGCCTAAAACAATTGTATCCCTTTCTAATAAGATGAACAGACCTTAGGAAATTTATGGTTCAAACTTAGAGGTCTCACAATGATCACAACTTAATACAAACATCCTTTAAATAGTCATGGATGAGTTTAACAATTTAACAAGCAAGTCATGGCAGGGATAATTTTAGGGGTGAATTTTATCCCAGTGGGCTATTTTTCCATGTTTTTCTCCCCAAAAAGATTTGCCATTTTGCATTTTTTAAAGCCCTGTTTCTCCCAATTTTGATGGGGTAAAAATTATTCACCCTAAAAATCGCCAAATTATTATATAAACAATATAAAATCCTTGGAAATTAAAATATTTTTTGAAAAATATCACCAATCATTTTATAGTTGGTGTTTTAAGAATTGGTAATATTCGCCAACATTTATACACTTTTAAATAAGTATGGTTCCTTAAAATCATCCCTGGTTCATGGTTTAGATCTAGAATCCCACAAGGTTCCCAAGACATATATAGAAGCCCAAAAAGTCACAACCCTATCTACAATAGCCCACAAGGTCAAGCAAGGTCACAAATGTCGCGACCCAACATAGAATCGTCAATACAATCACATATCAACCTAGGAAGGTTTAGTAAGGTTTAGCAACCCGATCAAGACTACGACCCATCTCAAAAAAAAACAAAGCAACAGCCTCAACAATATACAGGATTAAAGAATAGAGAATCAGTACCATCAATGAAGTACAAACAACCTCACGAGATCTTTGGTTGATAATGACAGTATTCTGGAATAATAGTTGTCACTGGAGGCTAATGCAATTATGCATTGTAATTATGCCAATTTATTATTGCATTAGATGAATGTTGGTCTCGTGCCAATAGGTATCCTACAATCGATTCATAGGAACCTAGTGCATAGACCATTTTTCTCTTCGCTTAGCTATGTAGAGCTCATTTATTTTTTTGAATAATGATAAGTATTTACAAAGAAAATATGCAATCAACATAAAAGAATCGAGATTCGAAAAAGTGAAGACAATTAATTCATACAACTAAAATGTAATAAAAATATATTTTCTCAAAACCGGAATCAATGAAAACCAATTAAAACCAATATTGATTCAATCTACAACAAATGGCTAAATCAAGCATCAAATGAGAACTATAAGCATTCAAGGGACTAACACAATATTTACCCAAAATACACACAAACTTCAAAAAGCAACAAAATGCTTCAAACAAAAGAAATAAACAAACCATAAAAATTTGTCAAGATATTCCTGTTAAACACCAACATGGTTTCATGTACTTGAATGAGCTCATTCTTTCTTAGCGAAAGTGTTGTCAAATTAGTTATTTATCCTTTAATGTTAGGACATTATCTATGTGAAGAGATAGCTCCTAGGCCTAGCTTTCTCAAATTCCACCGTCACTTCCTGTCACATACAAGAAAGAGACAATGTAAGAGGTAAATATCAAAACATCAATATTAAAATAAGCTGCATGAAGGTAATGTAGCTCAAATCATCAATGTTACAACAAAAAAGTACAATGTAGAATCTATTTTTACCTAAAACGTGACCTCAAATTCACATATAGTGATCACCAACAAGGGTACATGGAAAATCTGGACAAAAATAAGACTCAAGAGTCCTTAATGTGTATTAGATCATATACAATCTTAGGTGAAATCCAATTTCCAATTCACATTTTGGCCCTGGTCCTCATTTTCGACATTTTCAACATTCTGGCTCTGGTCCTCATTTTCCACATCAAGTTCATTAGAGATATTTGTTATATTGTTTTCTCCCCTTCTTTCACGATCTGAGCACCAAAGAGCTAATGCTATTTCATATGGAAAATTGTCAACCTCATACTTTGTTACATATAATCTTAAGCATGTATCCACATTTTTATCAAGCTTGTTCCTAAACTTTGATTTCAAGAATGTCAGTGCACTAAACATTCTCTCATCCTCCACTGATCCAAAAATCATGGTTTGACATAAATCTGCTAATTTGAAATATTTTGACATTCTTTCCCGTAGCAATTCGCTACCACTAAGCTTAGTCCATAATCTTGTAATTGCACCATATTATTTACTATCCGGTGGAGAAAATTGGTCCCACGTTGTTTTTCCAAAGCATTAAGATTGATCTATCATTTTTTCTTTATCTAAAATACCTTGAATATGTTCTCCTTGTATTTCGGCCTCTCGACAAAAATGGCTCTGGAAAATCTTGATTTTCTTTATAAAGTTAGCTTCTAAAATTTTTGCATTTTGACTATGGTCCCAATATTGAGGGTATATGATAGACATGGCCTCCAACAATTCATCTCAAGGAAACCGTTCTCTTATATCTGATGATAGTTATTTTGCAATTTCTTTCAAGTTGTCTCTCACTGAAATTACAACATCGTGAAATCATTCTCTTGAGACGGAGCACTGTTTGGTGAATCTTCCTATATTTTCATTATAATAAAAGGGAACCATATGCCCATGAACTACCATACATAGCATCCCTTTTTCATCAAACTTCAAAAAAAAATCATCATTTTCTATATTGATTATCTTCCTCCAATTTGTAAATGCTAAATCTGTAAAAGAATCTTCCATAATATACAAATTATCCAATGAAAGACATGTTAATTTTCTTGCTCTTGTGTATTCAACAATATACATCATGCGACTTTGAGCCATCTTCACGAGGTTATTCATTTCATGAAGCATAGGAAGAATTCCAACCAATGTTAATAATGTCTCTATATCAGTTAGTAGAAATAGAAGAGTTTGAGCTTTTTCTACACTTGAGCGATGTCCATACATCACCCCTACCAAGGATGCATATTCATTGAATAGTCTTTTAGTTGGTCCCTTCAATGATATCCATCTTGTATCAACATCTTTTAATAGTATTTTTCCATTTGTAACACCATCAGAAAAACAAAATTTAAACTCTAAAAATTGTTTGCAACTCCGACAAAAGTATGCATGAACCTCACGTACAAGGTATTCTACCTTTGAAACCAACGAAAAGTTACTCACTATTTTAAATGCAATATTTATCCTGCGAGCCATACAATGAATACTAAGCATATACGGTGAATCCGAGAGTTGCATTCTAGCACAAATGCCATTCCTTTGTCCTTGCATTACTAATGCTCCATCTGCTCCAACACATACTAACTTTTTTGCAATCATGGAATGATCTGGATTTATGAAGGAATGCAACAGAATACACAAATAACCATAGAAACAAATATGCAGAGGAAATAACACTTCATTTCATTAATAAATAACGGAAACTTGTTTACATACATAATGGAAATAAACTAGCTAGAGTGTTGGTAGCTTATCTCTGAGAAGAGATGTGGCAGCTACATGCCTCTGAAATCTGTGTTACAATGAGGATCAAAGGCCTATATATTATTAATAAACAATGGAAACCCTACACATCCATAAACCTAACCCTAGGAGGTGAAATGCCTTAATGTGGGCCCCGTTGGGTAACTTGGTACATCAATTTCCTGGGGTTGTAACTTTAGCATACTACCTCTGTTTGACGCGTATGATACATCATTAGAAAGATATGTTTAAGGAATACATCCATAAACAACAAAAATTGGTACCAGAACAAACTCATATTAGCCCGACCATTCGATGCCGTAAAAACATCGTTTAGGGCCTCAAAACGGATCCGGAAGTTTAGGACCCGAAAACTGCCAAAAATAGTAAATTGTGCTACAATTTAGGAAACTGGAAAACTGAAAGAAACAATGGTGGGGGTCCAATAGGAATAGGTGGGTGGCCACAAATATCCTCTTGGATCAACATACCACCAATTTCCTTCAAACTATCAATAACAAGTTCATAAATATTTTTTGCTGTAGAACTTTTGGTCATTTTATGAATTCCAAGTAGATAGGAATGCCTGATATAGTCATTGACCATATAAATGCTCATGCAAATCCATGAAGTATTATCAATAGCCATAACTTCATCCAAAGATAGTGACAAAAATGTAGCATTTGCAATCTTCTCTTTCATTTCATCCTTTTCTACTTGATCTAGATATTTTCCCCATTCCCAACCACTCGATAAAGACCAATGAGAAGATGGAAAATTTGGCACTTGAATAAAAGATAGATATTTCGGAATTTTTAGATAATCTTTCATAGGACAACCATTGGATAGGAGGTCAAATATAGTGCTTAATTGTATTGTCTTTGATAACAAATGTGTTTCCAGCATCTTTCCAAATTGAGATTTGATGGTTCCTCCACTTTCCTCAAGTGTTTTCTTATTTAGTAAGAATTCATTATATTCCACTTCAAATTGGAGATGTCGACATTCGCTAATAGATTTCCATCTGGCAGTAGATTTATTCTCATCATTTGGAGTTTTCTTATCATACACCTTCCCAACATGCTTCTCGATTGTGTCTAACTTCATCTGTAATTTCACTACCTTGACAAGTTTCCAACTACATGAAATGCATTTAACTTCTTGTGAGGTCTCATTCTCATTTGTTGGAGGTATTGGTTCAATACATGGGTATCTTGAGACCCAATCAACTTTGAATTTTCTCCCTACGTTCCATTGGCCCTTTTTCCTTTTCCATGAATGCATTGTGTCACCTTGCAATGAAAAACCTTCAACATTTGAACTACCAATTTCATATGGAAATGCATTTGTCTCACTTTGATCATTAGAGGAATGTATTCTACCATCCATTATCTAGGTTGCAGATGCATTCTCAAAAGTGTTGACATCTCTCTCACCAATACCTTGCTCAAGAGAGCTTGAAGCATGAATAGGATGTGGATTATTGGATTGAGGATTTTGAAAATATGATATTGCATCCTTTTGTTTTGATGTTTTACTTTTTCTTTCCACAATCGATGTTTGACATCTTACTTAATATTCCAAAATTGAAATTCCAAATCGATATAGAAACCAGAAGTGAAGCATGCATGAGAAAAATGATATAAAATTAATACAATGGCACATTATCAATTTATATTGACCCGATTTACAATGAGTGTTTACATTGACTCTTTCAATGACTTTTAATTGACTCTTTCATTGACTCTTTCAATGACTTTTAATTGACTCTTTCCCTGAAGGAGGTATAACACTAATACAACTGGAAGGTGTCAATGAAACACAACTGCACTGACTAGATTCAGGGCAAGTGGGGACTCCACTTGTTATCTTGTCCCTTAATGGTCCAACGAATATGTGGGGACCTTAATCTTGACAAACCAATAAACTAATAGAATCATAGATTATGCTCCACATTATTCTTTTGGCAAACAATCCAAACAATCCACAGAATTCAAACAAGCATGGCATACATCATGCTGTAAAATCCCAACATTCATGACATACACATATCTAGACTTTGTTCTATGTGACATAAAGGATCATTTCCTTATATGATGACAAATGTATCCAATGGTGGTACTGAATAGGTATATAATGCCCCATTTTTAACACAATTTCTATAATTTCTTATTCACGAACTTGAAATAAAAAGCATTGACATCACATCAATGAAGAAATGAATAATATGTCAATGAATTCTAATCCCAAGTTGTACAACTTGCAAATGATCCTTTGTATATTTAGCCAAAATGCCTAGCTTTTGAAAGATCCACTAAATGAATCTATGTACTTAGCATAACCTATCCTTTTGAAAAGGAAACTGAGATGCTCTATCTTCATCAAAACACATTAGATAGAACACTTATCCTTCATATTTTCTTTGTTATACAAAGCTAACAATGTATAGAAATTAGAGCAACAATGTTGAGCATAATATCAATCACTATACATAACATAGATTCTATGCATATAATCCCTTCAGCATCTGCGCACATAATTCTCATGTTTATAGATTCCCATTGATTATCTGGATTTTGATTGCTAAACTCAAATTCAATTCCATGTAAGATAAAGATTTACACAGATCACTTACTCTTCCATCATATTAAAACAAGCTAATAGATTCTATGTTCACTGTTATTCAACTCAAATACTTCATATAGAAAATCACTCTATTTCTTATTTAATTTTTTGAGCCTATCATACAATGTAGAGATTGAGCCTGTCATATTTACGTTAATATCTAGGCATGAATAACAGCAACAAGCAGTCTTAAATCCCTAATTCTAGGCGCTTTCTAGGCATGAAAACATTGAAAAGAGACTTGTAGCAATTTTGGGAATCATTCATGAGGTAAACACTCTTCATCTTGGGTTATGAGTTTAATTCTACCATCAAAAATGCCCTAGCATTCAAATCTAGGTAGTTTTGAGCACAAATAGTGGCCAAACGTCATATTGCAGCATGGGAGCTTCACTTGTTGACCAATATCCTATCACGTTAGTTCATATTGTGGGTTTTAAAATTATTAAAAATTGAACCAATATATTGTAGGTATTGGGGAGATGAGGGGTTTAAGGTGGGGGTGGGTAGGGTGGTTTATAAGGATTGAGGTATAAAAAGGGGTGGGGAGGAGGTTTTAAGTATTTGGAGGGGATTTCAACAAAAAGATTTTGGGTCAATAGCTCTCGAAATTAAGGGTATTCTTTAATATCCCATGATCGCAAGTGCTATGTGAGATGTTCACTAAGTGAAGTCCCCGTGTATTGCAGCCACTGAAAAGAAATGACCAGAAGGATGTAGCAAATTCTAGGTTGAGATTGAAAGTATAAGTGCCATCAAAACCAAACTCTAGTCTCTGAGCATAAACAGTAGTAAAAATCATCTAAAATTTAAGTCTGGCTAGTTCTGAGTTTTATGGTACAAGAGGCCCCCTACGATGATAAATGAAATTAAAAACAAGTACACGTTTTAATAAGTAATATACAAATTTCTATTAATTTGTGTAAAAGGGAATAACTAACAATTTTTTAAAACATCACACGAATAATGATTTAGAAAAGAATAAAACAAACTTCTGATGAAAGGAATAATGATTTAGAAAAGAAGAAACACACTTTCCAGTCCTTACCATATTTGTTTCGTCATATATCAATTTCCTGCCAATTAATGTGTGATGGTCCTTGAAGATAAGCTGTCTGACTACTAGTTACTCTGCCTTATAAATAATGAAATGAAAAACTATGCAAATTGCTGAATCACATAGCATCCTCACATGAGTGATACACATGCTAGACATGGCCACAAAGCTCCTTCTATAGTTCTCCATCTAATCACATCCTCAATCTCCTAATAATTATACAAGTGTGTTGCAAAATTCTTGTCATGTTCAAATTCTTAACCAAATGCCATTGTATACTCTATGCAATTGATTCAACACTTTAATTTATGCCATAAGTGTTGCTTGATGTAACAGCAAAATGATTCCATTTACTTGAAATAAAAAACTAACCATGAAATTTATTGATTGTCAACATCAATTCATGATGCAAGGAGTACCTGAATTGGTGGATGATGAAATACAGTCGAGAAATTCATACAAAGAACATGTAAACAAGATCCTATGATCTGTTGATGCAATTAACTAGGAGGTCAGCCAAGGGAAATTGATTCTTATGCACCTTGGATCCTAGTTGCAAAGTTCAAACCTAGTACCAAACAATAGGCATCCCTAGGGTGACAGGCTAGGAAATTTTGCCTAGAGTTTCCTCTTGTTACCCCCCTATTTGCAAAGGGTGTTCTCTATATCAGTTAGTGGGAATATGTGCCACCATGCCATATTATGACCCTTCAATGTGATGAAGGGTTCACATCTAATCATTAAAAGGCTTCCCTAAACAACGTTAGTCTTCCTCCTTCCAGTATAAAGTAGCCTCAACATGTGTGCAAAGAGAGGGTGACATGGAATTTCTAAATGCCCCTAAATATGTAGAAGGGTTCCAAGTCACTCCAACCTATGGGAAACTTATCCTAAATAGAGCTCAAGAACACAAAAGCTCATCCTAAATACAATAGAAACATAACGCATACCTTAGAGCAAGATAAAGAGTGCCAAGAATTGTGATAGTTGAAATATAGAATAACATCCAATGATAACCTAGCTGATGTTTTGGGGGATTTAGTAGCTTGAAAATTTGACACTTTTTCCTCATGGGCAACCTCATAGCCCAGTACCGAGATGGAATTCTATAGCAGAACAACTTAAATTTGGGAGGAAATCAAACGCCTCATAGCCCAGTACGGAGGTGGCATTCTATAGCAGAACAACCTAAATTTGGGAGGAAATCAAACTCCCCATAGTCAACTGCATTGGAACATTTTTTATTAAAGAAAAAGAAAATAAGTTTATTTCCCTTTTTCTTATTCTAAAAATTGTTCTATATGAGGAATCATTTCAAGTTATGATCTATGGAATGTGTGGATTATGTTCAAGGGTGGTTCAAGGAAAATTAGTAGAAAGGTTACGCATAGAAAATTGAACATATATTGATGTACTTTTATTTCTAGTTGTAATAGAAATTTGACCAGATGGTATTTGTAATGGATTATATTTGGAAAACTTATTATGCATTATTATTGTTGGCCTTGCTAATTGTCTTCACATTATGTTATGATTAGAAATGTGAACAACCTACAAAATGGTGAAGTAGAGTTCAACAAATTTTGTGGACATACTCTGTAATTTTTCCTTTAATCTTGTGCCTTGAATTTGAATCTATCAACTACAACACTTATGATTTTGATTTGACTTTCAAAAAATTGTGAATGTGGATGCATTGAAATAATCTTACGAGTTAACCACCTGTTGTGCACCTGATTTGGGAATCTACAAGGTATGTTGTTGTAATCTATAGAATGTATGCTTCTTGTCTGTGTGGCTGTATGATATTGGTTGAAGTATTGGGTGAGTGGATCATAGAAAAAACAAAAATCCTATAATAATACATATTGAAACCACACACTCAACCCCTTTCATTATTGTAATGATATGGATAAAACCCTTTTTACGGGCCTCTTTGAATTAGACATGTCCCATGAAGTGAGGCAAAGTATAACCATGATACTTACTTCCATAGGTAGAGCAAGAAGAAATGGACTAATGGGTAGACCATTTTGTTTCCTGCTTGTGAATCTTGGATAATTTGGAATGATGGACTTGGGATTTCTAATTGTTGGATACTTAGATAAGTTTATTATTATACATTTTCAAGAAACTTAAACCATGAGATTACCAGATCCAAGTCTCTGATTTCTTAGGGATTGGCATGAAATTGTACACCAAATTTCAAAACATTAAAAAAATTACTTGGTAGTCACAGTATCCTGTAGGTATATTTGCAAGCAACTTTATTGTGATAAAATTACCCTCTTAAGATCACCTTCACTAGCTTCCTGATCTCTATAATTTCTTAATCCAAATAAGCCATGAACAAATAGAAGAGTTTACATTCACCGGGATGTTTAGATATCCCTCCTATATTTTTCACATGTTTTTAATATATCGGAACTTTGAGCGCTACAAGTTTTTGAAGTTGAAAATGGCATATGAAAATGGTATCCCAGTTCCAATACATAATTGGAGTAATCGAAGTCTAAGAATACCTAAAAACACCAATTATACTAAGTTTACCAACATGGTAATGAAGATTACATAAAAAATTATCCATGACTCTTCAACCTAGAATGTTTCCTGAGAATAAGAAGTGGTTATAATTTACCCTTGATACAAGGATATGTAACCAATTTATATATGAAGAGTACACAGTGATCAGAGTCTATGGTTTTGAGGAAGATCCTTACCATCTCCTAACTTCCGTCACACCTTGAATTTTCGCAATGGAATATGTAATGCAAAGATTTGTAGTAGATAACATGCATTTTTGTCATTTCAGACATCAAAGAACTTTCATACTTCCAAAATATATATGACTCTTCCAAATTAAAGGTTGAAATCTATAAAATACCTGGAAGTTTTCTTACATCGGTTAAATTCAAGGAAAGCAAAATCTATGCCTTATGATCCTCGTGATATTATCTTCAAACAAAGAATATAAAACAAGAATTCCTCTCATGAATATGTTCCAAGGCGGCCGTGGGAGAGGATTGCTAACTTAGAAATTTGGGATGGGGTACTATAAGTAAAAAAGAGCATGGAAGAACAAATGGTTTCAGAGGATCAATCGGTACAAAAAAGAGAAGTTGAAGAGCTCCATAAAAGTAATTTTAGTTAGTTTTGATTTTATTCCATGTTTTTTCCCTGATTTTCAACAAAAATAGGGATCTGTTTGATCAGTGCACTCTCATCTCATGGAGATACATTCATCTCATAATCATGTTAGAGATGTGAGAAATCGAGAGATCTTGTCTCTTTCAATTCTACTTCATCAGTGTACATTGCTCTCTTTTCTAGAGCACTAGGGATCTTGTGTTGATGCAAGCAAGGCATTAGGGTTGGGGTTTTCCCTAAGAAGACAATGGAAGCTAGGATTTTGGAGAAACCATAGAGGAGGAAAGGGAGCACTTGTTCTTCTGTTTCTTGTGAGATAAGAAGACTAGGGTTTTGTGGCATTGGAAACCCTACTACTACTTGGATGATTGAGGTGGAGAAGATAGAGATGGCCTTATTGTTCAATAGCCTACACACTTCAGCACTGGATGCTTGCTCTATGAAACAAAGAATTTTCCAACTTTGGAATCTTTACGAAATCAAGCTAGAGGGGTACTTCATCTCCAAATACACCATCTCCTACAAGATCAAAGGATGATTTTTGTCTCTTCAGGAAGTCTCAAAGCTATTTATCCACTTTCTTTTGCTTCTTTAAACAGAAATGCTTGACACTATCTACTTGGATGTTGCTAAACCCAGAATACAGGGTTCCTTCTATTTCTCTCCTTCACTGGAAAGGAGTTGTGTTTGGCGGGCTTGGGAAAGTGGAATGTTATCAGATTGATAGGCATATCTTTTTTATGGAGCCTATGTTGTGAAATAAAATTTCTTAAGACAGAACTTCATTCAACCCAAAAGAAGTTTTGACATTTACATCAGATCCAGCAATCCTGAATTCAGCTAGGAATTCCATTTTTAGGAAGGATCTGTTGAAGCCAAAGCAGACATGCTACCTCTCTTTGCTTATGTAGGAAAGGAGATCTTGTGTATCAACTCTTCGGTTGGGGACTTTAAAAGCATCATGTACATGTATACTGACTTATAGTGAACTATATGATGCATTTTCAACAAAATAAATTGAAAAAAAAAACCTATAAATTCTCATGGCTTAATATCATATTTTCACAAAGAAATCAAACAAAAATTGGAAAATTTTCAACAATTCCTATGGCTTTATATCATATTTTGAAGAAATTGAAAGATCCAAGGATTAACCAGTAGGAATCAGTGTTGCCCCTGCCACACATTAAGTAGTTGACAGGGGAACTCTCAAAGACACAGAGCTTCTTGTTTCTACCTCGTGGAAACTGGTAAATGGATGAAAGAAACGAACAATGAAGACAAAGGCGGGAGGATAGGGCAGGGCAGGCCAAACGATAAGAGTAAGAGAGGGTTTGACCTCCCTAATTATGTTTTTCACTTGCAAGTCGAAGAAGTTCAGTGCAGAAGTCAATTTTGGCACTATGGACATTGAAGAACTCAGAGCAAGGGCTATGGCTTCCATGCCCAACAAGAAGAGGAAGAGAAAGCAGTTGCCGCTGCACCCACTCTCATCTTGGAAATTTATTTCTACAAATAATTTGTTTGATAGAAATGGGACACAACTACAATTTCTAGTGCACAATCAGTTCCATTATGTGTCCGTAAGGAAAATGATGTCTTCTTATCCAGTTTGCAAGATCTACATCCTGTTATTAGATCTCTTGTAGCAGAAGAGAAAGATGATAACCTTGTGATTAGATTCTCTAATGGAGATAATGACAGTGAGGGTGAAGAACAGAGCTGGAGAGTGGATCGAAGTGAGAAAGATGGATCATAAAGGGAAAATACAAGTGGGATCAAGTCAATCACTTGCAGCTTCTTCACATATGGCTACAACAACATCGCAACAAACCCCAGGGATGCACAAGCAAATGGATATGGTGTAGAAGCAGTTAGTTGTATTTCATACAACCATTTCAAGTGCAGTGCAAGTCCGTGGGGTGACTTCTATGGGATATGGAGAGGGTCCACCTCGGCAGTTATCCCGTAATAAAAATTTTATTGTTGCCCACAATGGTTCCATTGGCCAGAAACATGCTTTCAAGCCTGGCTCATCCGTAACTAAACCCAATGGCACTGACTTGGAGAAATTGAGAAAGCAAATTGAAACAAAAGAGAATGAATTGAAGCTCCAGAGGCATATTCAATCAGGAAAGGGACAGGATACAAGATCAATTCCAAGTGGAACATTCCATATAGCTGGTATTGCAGATTCAACAACTATGAGTAGCACGGGGGGGGATTCTGTCAGTCCAACATTTTCTAAGTTAACAGAAGGTGCACCTGTTAAAGAAATTAATGAAGACTAGCAAAATTTCATGTGATGGTATGGGACTAGAAAAATTTCATGCTGATTCAACTTCAACCTTCTGCTATAAATCATAAAATAAATAATTTAAAAAAGATTCAAGAAACTAACCTATAAAAATCCCGCAAATAGAAGAAACCTTGTGAAATTGCTTTCCACGAATCCACTTAGCCACTGTAAAGACCGATTTGCAATAAAAATCAAGCTTGATGTTGAGCCTGACTCTTGCACCATTGTATAGGTAAAAAAACATCCTCACTTGACTAAAGTTATCCATGTTTTTCTCAAATATGGACCAAATCCAGTAAAAAAACTTCCCCAATTGATTAAATCTCCACATTTTACTCAAATAATTGTCCACAAATCCAAATCTAGGATGAACTATGTCCAATTTACCCCAATCGAGGTTGAAGTAAGACTAGTTTCCCCAAATATTCATAAATCTCGGCGAAATACCAATATTTTAATCGTATTATCCATAAATCCTCGACGAAATACCAATTTTTCAACCTATTATCCATAAATCCGGCAAACCATCTTCATTTCTCCTCCCAATCGGAAAAATTCGGGCGAATGTGGGCAAAAATCTGTATTTTCGTGGGCTAATATTCATTTTCAAGTTTTTCCCTCTTTCGGGATGAATGCGATTTCCTTGGAGCAGCTATATATAAAATAAACAATGGGCGAATTTATTAAATAAAATAAAAACATTTTAATATAAAAATTTACCCACTTTTTTTGGGAACACTTAAAATTCGCCCTTAAAATCATCCCTGGAATGAAGACCAAACTTGGATGCTAAGGCAAGATATCAACAGTTTTTCTTTCTTGTGGTAAATACAAAAGTTTCTTTGATATGAATTGTCTCAAGTGGGATTTTTGTAAACTGTTGACTAGCCTAATTTTTCTCAGCCTTATGAGCCTCTCATGCTTCCAATGAACTCTGGTCAACCTCCCTAGAATATCAATGCCTTCACTTTGTTTCTGTTTTTCTTTTGTCCTGGAAAATTTTATTGTTTTCCTTCAATTTGGTGTCGCATTTTTTGGGGATCTTTTGGCTTCATTATGCCCTTTTAATGCCTCTTATTTCAGAATATTATTAACTACTTGTTTTTTAAATTTGTGAAATTTAAATTGAGGAAATTTCAGGGTTGCTAAGCATACCTGTTGTTTTTTGGAATAGAATTAGAGCTACAAAATTATCTGGGGAAGATGTTTTCTGAAAATATTAATTGTGCTATTTACTTTGGAGGTTGCATATTTCCTGTCATTCAATCATTGGCAGAAGAAGTTAGACAGACAACACAATCTATGCTATGACAGCTTCTTCAAAGACTTCGATCAAATATTCAGGTGAGCTTTGTTGATCACCTGAGCTTTTCATAATTGATTTGCGTTGTAGTTATCATAGGTTGTTTTAGTTAAAATGGGGAATAAACCATTCATCAAATTGTTATGAATCCATATTGATACCAAATATTATGCAAGTGACATGTAAAAGCTAATTAATCTAATTCTGTATGGTATATCCTCTGATGGATTGCAGTTGCCAGGATGTCTTCGAGTGATTGGATACCTTCGTCGTTTAGGAGTATTTAATGAGCATGAAATGCGCTTACAGTTTTTCCAACATCCCTGAATCTTTTCCAGATTATATTGTAAAGTGTCTGTTGTCTGTGATTATTTAAGAGGTACTGAGCTACAGGGAACAGTGTGCATTATTATAAAGTTATTTCTATTTTGTCTTTTATGATTCCTTGTTGCAGCCGCATTGAGAAACTTCCTATCTTGTATGATAGTTCTTGAAATGGAGAGAAGCATGGCTTGCAGCTATCATTGATGACTTGGACCAAGGGAACGTATATGAATTTTTAAAACGAATGGAAGATTTCCGTAGAGTACATCTTTTTGATGTTGTAACCCAATACTAGGCTATATTTTCTAATGACACATCTAGCAACGAGTTGAACTATGATGGCGACCTTCTTTTCAGTTGGGCTATGCACAGGTTAACTTCACATTTAAATACACTTCAAACCATGCTACCCAAAACAATTGAAGGTGTATCATTAGAAATTATTCTTGAGCAATGCACAGTAAGATTTTTGCTATGTTTCATTGTTATCTATCACGTCGAATTCTCTTTCAGATATACTTTAGGAGCTAACTGGAAAATGATTTGGGAATATTTATGTTGGTATACCTATTATTACTCAGTACCTTTTTATGAAGTGACCATGTTAACCTTATTGATTTATAATGTTCCACTCTTATATTTATGTACGATTTTGTTATTTTCCAAATGTTATGGACCTACGGTTCATTTTTTTGTACAGAGTGGTGATCATTAGTCTTGCATTGATGTTTTAGACCAAAAGTAATCCCAAGGTGTGTTCAAATTGCTTATTAAACTATTTCTGATCATTGGTTGGACATTTACTATCAAAGGATATGCCATACACCCATTACTCTAGAATTATGCTGTTGGGAGCAAGGAGCGGGGAGCAGGAGGGGAGCAAAAAGTGAAATTTTCAAAAGCTCCCATTTTGGCAGTGCTTTTTGTATCCAAGAGTGAAATTTTAAAAACCTCCTGAATCTGCCTTGATTTGATAAACAAGCCAACAGGATGAAATGTCAATTAAGATGTTGTTACCACTCATTTTGTCCTTGCAATCATCATTATTTGTATTCCAGTGCCTCATGTACTGAAGATGAACCAATAAAATATATACATCAATTCCTGTATGTCATGCTAGGCTTTCATAACAGTGGTAACATTATATTTGTTGTAATGTCTCTTCATGTTTTCTGTTAGAGGTCTATTACTGTCTCCTTACTACTATATTTACTACGCATATAGACTATGTATTTGGATCAACTTCATCAGAACATTCAAGAGCATCCTCCTTTTAAGAGATGGTACCTCATTAGAAAAGTTTGGACATATACACACTAAGAAACTCTTAAATATCATCAATCTGAATGAACACCTCATTAGAAAATACACATTGGGACAAATTTTGTGTTAATAGGTCCATAGTTGGAACAGAATTAATTCTACTCACACTAGGTGCTATGACAGATAGCAAATAATGTGCCCATCTTATTGAAGAGATTGTTCACCATTCACTATCTATTCTACTGAAATCCATGAGCTTTATTAAGGGTGATAGAAATTAGAACTATGAAAGGTGATGCATCTTCCCTCTCGTTGTTGGGACGATTCTTCCACGGTTAGTCCTACTCCCAAATTTGTAGCATCTACATTTGCAACAGTCTTTCTGGATGATCTAAACTTTGATGTACATGCAAGTATACCATAGAGGGAGTTTCCGTTCTCATTCAAGTGTCGCTATTTTGGTAAGGTTGTTGATTTTATTCCACTGTCATTGTGGACAAACACTAATCACATAACCCTATTTTGTTAAATAACTTACATGCACATGGTGTGTTAAAGTTGATACTAACTACATTTGAAGCTACTATTCAATTACTCTAGAAAGTAATGTAGACACCTGTCTTAATGGAAACAAACAATGTCAATAATGATGAAAATGACAATACCTATGTATTTAGCACATTAGTAACTTATGCAGGGATGATGGACCACCTATCCATGCCATCTTGCATCATTGGTTATTCCTCATCACATTTCATAGTGCAACAACCTATTGCTAATGGGACCATTTCTCTGCCAAATGGTCTAGAGAACTTTTCCAAGTTATTACAACCCCAGTTCTTAAAGGTAGTTCGACCTCTCTAGAATCATCCCTTATTTCCCTAGTGGAGTGCGGAATTCATTAATTCGGTTTGTTCTATCATGAAGCATGTCTATTCCGAATTTGATGACAAAGTGTTAAAAGCTAACGGAGGCAGTAATTCGTCTACTCAAGTTGTTGTACCACCTCCTGATGATGCATCAATTTCAATGATTGTTGAAATGGGTTTCTCAAGGGAAAGGGCTGAATAAGCCCTTAGAAATGTTCATTCAAACCGTGTAGAGATGGAAATGGAATGTTTATTTACTCATCCAAACAAGCCCTTGCAAGAAGATGATGAACTTGCTTGACTGTTAGCTATGTTATTGGGAAGTACTGAATCTTCAGCTAAGGAATAGATCTCTACAAGAAAAAAGTATATTGACCAGGAAGAGGATTTGGTACAAGTTCCTTCTATTGATGAGATATTTTCCACTTGCATTAAGTTACTCATTAATGCTAAGGAATCTCTAGATTTTCCTTTGAAGGAATTTCAGCTAACATCATGCACTCAAAATGATGGTCAAGCAAGAGCCAAAGTTATATTATATCTTGTAGAACAATAGCATGTTGTCCCTACCATCTCATGTTTTGGATATAATTTTACATGAATATAATACAACTTGTGAAATTGTTGTTGACAATGGTCTTGTTAGTGTTTTGTTGGATATCTTTTGTAGTTTTTACCTGGATCCATCAAAAAGTGACAGCCTTCCATATTTTAAGTATGTGATCCCCATGCTACTAGTTGTTGATAATTTTCTATAGTTGAAGCAAAAATTCGATTCTAATATTATGATATTTAAATAGTCCAAGAAAAATTATGGTGATGTTGAGAATACTAAGAACTTGGATTCTGATCATCAAAATTGTACAATGCATATGTTGGTTGTTCCTGAAGGGTACACATAACTACTGAATAGTAGAAAAAACCTATTAACATAGTCTGCAACTTCATTTAGATGAATCTTACCTCAACTGTTGTACAAGCTCTTCTCCAACTATGTGCAAGGCTAAAAAGTGTGCATGGCATAGCATTGTGTTTCCTTGAAAGAGGTGTATTAGTTTATTTGCTCATCTTTACTACTAGTTGCTTATTTTCATGGTTTAACAGTGTTGCACCAACTATTGTTTGTCATATTCCTGAGGATCCTCACATGCTTCAAGAAGCTATGGAGTCAGAAATTTGATAAGATATTGTGGAAGGTTGAGTCCTCATACTTTTATCTCAAACTTAGCTTGGTTGAGCTGAAGGTGATTTTCTATTTGATCCATTTCATGTAATTCCTATTGAAATTTTTTTGGGGAAAATTGACAATAGGGAAGTACTACCTCTATCTATAATCTTATAGGAAGGATTGATGATTGTGGAATGACATTTAAACATCCACTTCTCATTAGACCATCTACCCCATTTAGTTTGGTTTTTCGTTGAGCAATATGTAATTTTTAAAATTTCTGGTTGTTGAACATCTGCTAGATTATAAATTATTTTTCTTGGATTCGAACGTTATAATTCATAGTTTAAGGACTTATATAATGTAATGTGTCTATGATTGCAGAGAATGATAGGGTTGTAGCAGAGAGTAATATTGAAAGTATTTCAGCTCCATCCCTTTTGGATTCTATTTACTGAACACTTCGAAGTGGATGACCAATAAATTGTTTGAGTAGTTTGGTTGATGATAGTCAGCAACTTAGAGGAATGAGTGGCACTACAATAGAATTAGGAATTGAGGATAATTTTGTTTCTCAGTTATAGAGGGCTCAACCAGTTGATGACACTCGATTAGATTAGGCCCATGATACCACCATATCACAGGAAAAAGGTGATGCTACTACCTCACAAGCTGCAAATGTTGGTACTGTAATGACGAAAACATTACATCATAGGAAAATGATATACAGAGAACCAAGGAACGTAATCAATCCCATGTTGAAGATAATAGTTCCAGTAATACAAACACTATTTCAACTCAAGCTTTGCAACATGCTTATATGGAGCAAGGAACTGAGACTATAGTTTTTGTTAACCATGACCTTGAGATGCAACATGAGCAAAATGATTGATTCATGCATGATGTTGAAGTGATCCAAGATAGTAATATTGGTAGTGGTGCAACATTAGGTGAAAAACTTCACAACTTCGAAGTAGAAATTGGAAGTGATGATGGAACTGGAAACCTCGGTCATATTGATGCATCAAGAAATATGGAAGGTGTAAAAGATGAAAATAATAATAGAGAAAAATCCTAGCCAAAAATTGTCAAGGAGAGCATTCAAAGTGTGCCTGCACATGCTCCCAGTGAGGAACAACAAAATACAGTGGTGGCAGGATCTAATACTATTGATACTACATTCCTAGATGCTCTTCTTGAAGAGTTAAGAACATGGGTGCTTGCTTCACAGTATAATCAGGTGGCACAACCTACAAATAATCAACCACCAACTATTAAAGAGATTGACGGGCTTGCTATACTAGCCGCTCTCTGATGGTCTTTCTATACTAGTGACAAAATTTCCGTCGCTAGTATAGCAAGCCAATCAATGAGTTGCACAAATGGGCGTCTCTATAGAAAGGACACATCACTAGCAGTTATACCCATTTCCAACATATGCACAATGACTATAGAGTATAGTCTTATGCCCTGTCATGATTGTAGTTTGTTAAGTATATCTGATTATATTCCTTCTCCTAGTGTTTCAAATCATGCTTGGTTTTCTATATAAAAATACAACCTCATCCTATACTCTATGGCCCCATGAATATTCTTATATCCAATGTTGTTGGGGATCATGTAGATCTCGCAGTGAAAGCACTACAACATCACCCTGGGAAGTGAATAAACATTATGAATTGGCATCACAATATATCCTAACCATTTGACCTTGTGGATACTCATTAGCTAGATGGAAGAAAGAACTTTGCTCATCCCATGGTGGATAGGATCCATGTGAAGCACCAATTATTGGGTTGATCATCCTCTTTGATTCTCCTTATTGCTCAACTTATACATTGCTCTAGGATGATCATACTTATCTACTATATTCTTGGCATCCACACTAAGATAATTGTTATTGATAGGTCTCATATAGTGGTACACTTACGGTTTCTAGGGAATCATGATTTTTGCAATCCCATTAAGCCAATTTCTTGAGTTTTGTTCAAAATTCCTAGAAAAGGTTTATGGATTTCATAACCTGCTTGATCATATATTGTGAACTTATACAATCTATCATCCTTTGTCGACCATTAGATACTCAAAGTTGCGTATTGATCCTTTTTACCATTATAGAGGACTCTGTAAGCTAGGTTCCCAAATTCTTAAAGGGTTCTAGCTCAATGGAAGAGTGTCTTCCTTACAAGCAAGAGGTTGGCGGTTTGATTCCTCCATGCCCTAATAGTATTATAATATCGGTTAAAAACAACTAAATTAGTAAGCAAAAAATAAGAGATAGGTGACCAAACAAAATGACCAAAACTCGTATATAAAATTACTAAAAATGACTAAATTAGTGACCAAAACATAAGATATGTGAAACTAGGCATTAAAAAGAATGCAACATGTGGCGTTAATGATGAAGCCAAACATAACGTTGATATGGTAGCAAAATAAGATGTTACTTTGGATGCAAAACATGGGGCTACATAGGAAGCAAAATATGGTGCAACAATAGAAGAAATATTTTCCATCATTTTGGTAGAAAAACATGATGCAAAAAAGGAAGAAAAAATTGCTGTAAATTTGGAAGCAAAAACTGACACATATTTGGAAGTAAAACATGGTGTAAAATGGGATGCTAAAGTGGTAGCAAAAATGGATGCAAAATTGGATGCTAATTTGGATGCTAACATGGTGCTATTAAGGATGCAAATATGGCGCTAACGGGGATGTCATTTAATACGCAAAAGCAGACACTTGCTAGGAAGCAAACTAGGACGTTATTTAGGAAGCAAACCTCGACGTTGTTTAGGAAGCAAAGTTGGACACTATTTTGAACGTCATAAAGGATGCTATTTAGGAAGCAAAAAAAGACGTTTTTTGAGACACTTTAAGTTTTTTCCATGACGCGTCCCATTTAACGTCTAGTTTGACCACTCAGAGTAAAAAAAATTTACATTAAAAATGGGCGCTAAATGGGACGCTAATTCCAAGATTTGTTGTAGGATGATTCCATGAAGATGGGTAACACTTTTTGGCCAAATTTGGCGATGAAAACCTGATTTTTTACTCATGTGCTAGATAGAAGCCCTCAAAACGCATATATGCCATGTGAATTTTGACTTGCAGTAAGAAAACAAATTGTAGAATATTATGTTGGCTTCATAGTGATATTTTTTTTAAAATATTCCGATGTCATTTAATGTTTGAATTTTTGCATTTAATGAACTGTGTGACCTTAAAAATTTGAAGAAGCTAATAAGTGGCTCGTGTCCACGTAGAGTAATTTAATCTTACATTAATAATTTAAAAAAAATAAATATATGAGAATGATCTACATAAAATGCAGTGTGATGTGCATATTTTTTTGTTAATTTTTTTCGCATTATACAATTATTTATTATTTTTCGAAAGTGACCACATTCGATTTCAGCATCGTTTTAAACACGTATTTGTCCACGTAAAGGGATTTTTTCTATTTTTTCAAAAATTGAAAAACCAAAGATACCCTTTTGAAGAGGACACGTCGATATGTGATGTGAGCATTTTTCAGAATTTTTTGGCTGTGTATTTTTAACTCTGCGGATTTTCCTTTGAGCTGCTTCGAAGTTGCAGTGTGGTTTTCTAAGTATAAGTTTTAGAAGTAATTAAAATATAAATANTAGAAGTAATTAAAAAATAAATATCATATGAATGCCAAAATGCGTGTATGATACGTCAATGGATAGAATATTCGTTGGTGAATCTATCGATATCAACTCCGTT
>LPNX011023206.1:0-16461 GCA_001517045.1 Pseudotsuga menziesii | reverse complement strand
CTTTTAAAATAACTATTAATCGTTCGAACTCCTTATAAACAATTATAAAAAATAAAAAATAGCTCATGTGATAAGTGAACTTAATGGCATGGTAATGTGTAGTTCGTGTGACAGTTGAACTCCATCTAGCAGCTCAAAGTCAAGTTAATTAGTCAAACTGCATTTTACAGTTGGGAGTTGAAGTAAAGCGCAGTTCATGTGATAGTATAATTCCTAATAAATTCCTCTTAACTAATGTGATAACTACACTTAGTGGCATGGTAATGTGCAACTGATGTGACACTCGAACTCCACCTACCAATTGGGAGTCCAATTAATGTGCATAAGGCTTAGTCCAACTCCATTTGGAAGCTAGAAGTCAAGATAACGCGAAGCTCTTTTATTAACTACAATAGATTTATAGTAACTTTTAAATTAACTTTTATATACAACTATTAGCTTAATTTTAACTCTAATCGCAATTATATTGGATAACTATTAGATTAACTATTAAATTAACTTCATTGTTGATATATTCCTCGCCGGGTGTTTCAAACATATTAGTCTTATTAATATGGTTGTGGCTAGTATATAAAGTTTATATATAATCAAAGACATCCATTCAATCGCATGGGAACGTATGGCCGGAACTGCAAATAGTTCAAAGCGTCGTGGCATTGTCACTCCATATGATTCACTCATATCCAGAGCCTTCTGTATTTCATCTCTACATCGCAAACTCCAATCAAAGCATTGCAGCAGTTGGGCGAGTGCAAGCCCAATTACCTCAAGAGCCAAATCCGTTCCCGGGCACCCTCTCCTGCCTGATCCGAAGGGAATGAGTTCAAAGTTTTGACCTCGATCTCGCATCCATATTTATTTCTCTGTCACCCAGCATAAACCTCTCTGGCTTGAAATCCAAAGCATCCTCTCCCCACACAGCTAGATCTCTCCCTATCGCCCATGCGTTCACAATGAGCCTCGTTTTAGCAGGAATGTCATATCCCGCTACAGTGCACGCCTCCATTGACTCATGGGGAAGCAGTAATGGAACCGTGGGATGAAATCTCAAAGTTTCCTTCACGACACACTGCAGATACTTCAAACTTTCCAAATCACACGGCTTTACTCGCCCAATATCTTTGCCCACAACCGACTCGATCTCTTCCTACACTCGCTTCATAACACCAGCATTCCTCAACATTTACGACATCGCCCATTCTAATGTTATTGCTGACGTATCCGTTCCAGTAGCCAACATGTCGAGAAGAAGGGCCTTTATATCGTTCTTGCTGCTTACTGTTATATCCATGGCATTGGCGGCCCCAGAGATATCGACCAACAAGTCTACAAAATCGTTTCCCCGCTGCCCGTTTTTCTTCCTCCGCTCGATGTGTTCATCGATAATCTCATCGGCCAAAGCATCGAATTCTCTACACATTTTCTTGATGCGCCCACTGATGCCCTACAAATCCAACCATCGTAGAAAAGGAACAAAATCACCGATATCGAAAGCACCGACTACAACAGTTAATTTCCACCAATCCTTCCATGCCTGCCAACTTCTACGGTCTGTCCACAGAACATTTTCTTCCCATCAGCATTCTGCATATTATATTCCCAGTAAGGAACAAGAACGCCTTGCTCATATTCGCAGGCTTGTTCCCATTCTTGCTTTCCTGCCAAATGGAGCGAATCATGGCAGACACTTCCTCGTTTCTCACCGACTGGAAGGAATCGATTCTCCTAGCAGTCAATAGTTCTAAGACGCATATTTTTTTCATTTGCCTCCAATAATATCCATATGGTGCCAACGCCACGTCTCTGAAATTGTAAGCTAAGTACTTCCCTGTTTGCTTTCCTTGTGGGTCGGCTGGAAAAGAGCAGATCATGAGTTTTCAGAAAGTGTTTAGCCATTTCAGGAGAAGAAACCACGACGACAGGGACTAAGCCAAAACGCAGCAACATAATGGGGCCATATTTGTCCGCAATTTCTTTCACAGCACAATGAGGAAATTCTCCCAACATATGAAGATTCCCGATGATGGGCCTGTTGCAGCTACAACATTTTCCCAAAATTCCAAAAAAAATTTAGGACCCTCCTTTGCTTAGATTAGTTAGAATTTTCTTCCTTGACTTGATTTAATGTTTTATCAGCAAGATTTTAAAAAGCATGGGTTGATCTACCACTTGTTTTGATTCTTCCTCCAGCACTATGAAATAATCCACTGTTTGACCAAGCTCTATCGTTGCCTTTGAATGCATTTGAAGCATGCCTGAATCAGAAGTTATTTGGTTGGTACCCTGCCGTTGCGGATGAATAATCGGTTTTGTCTTTGATTTTCTTTCCAATCCGTTGGTCTTCGCATCGGTCGATATTTTGGTTTACGTCAGAAGGATTTGTCATTTCTTTCTCCGCCGTTGCGAATGGAAAACCACTTCCTCTCCTGATCATTGCTTCAATGTTTCGTTTCCTGCTTCGTTGTTTTCGTCGATCCCGTAAGTCGTAGGCTTCTGCCCTTGTGGCTGCAGGAAGCCTTTTCTTTCTGGCTGTCTAAGTCGATTTTAAAAATCCTTGTTGCGGAAGATCACACCATTTGTGCTTCTGTCATTGCAGAAGATCACACCATTTGTGCTTCCGTCATTGTGGTTGCCGAAAGCGTTAGCTTTTCCGATCCTCTAATGTTTCTGCTTCCAATTTTGAACTCATTTTGCGGAGCATTTCATCCTTTGTTCTTCTGTCGTTTCGGCTGCAGAAGGCTTTATTTTTCTGGATGACTAAGTCGTTTGAATCCTGCCATTGCGGAAGGCCGCATATTTTGTGGTTCCGCCGTTGTGGCTGCCAAAACTATAAACTCTCCGAGCCTTTAGTGTTGTTGCTTCCAACTTAAGTCCCAACGTTGCGGGTGATGGTACGCTTTACGGTTCCGCCGTTGCGGATGAAAGAAGCACTAGCCCTTCCGATGTGGAGTCATTTCACTTTCGATTCAGATTTTACCCGTTGCGGGTCAATTTACCCTCCGCGGCTCCACCGTTGCGGCTCCAGTTTCACTTTGGTCCCGACGAATAGTCTACCGAGGTTCCGCTAAGTAATGGTACGTGGATGGCTTAGCATTTTAGCCATCCGCTGTTGTGGAAGAAAGTTGGCTTTCAGTTTCTGATCCAAAAATGGTATGCCCGCTGATATGTTACCTGCCGTGAGTGTTGACCTTATATATACGGGGTCGAGGGGTTTATTATTCTATTGTTATTTTTCAACTGCCATGCTCTGTTGCTATCGTGCTATCGATCGCTCGAGCTTGTTCGAACCCTATTACCGGTACCCACGTCCAAGTGGCAACTATGGAAGCCTGATCGTCTTCATCCCGCCATACATGCCAGTTACACCTCAGTGCCAGGTAGGCTTCTATTGCCTTTCCCTGTTCCGTTGAGCGTTTGGTGGTTTTGTTTTCCACGATTGCGTGTTGCGGCTGTTTCTTTCCCCATAATTGCATGTATATATTGTGGTTCTTGGTGGCATTGTTGTCCGTGGGAAGGGGCATTTTGACCCGCATAGTAGTTTTTCCCCACCGACGTTGTCGTACAACCCTGTGCGTAGAGAATGAGGGGGTTTGGTGCAGACGACCATTACGATGTCTACACCAAACCATCCTGTATGATAATTTTTTGGGTTGGAATAGGTTCGTCGTGACCTTTTCCTTTAGGTTTGGACGGTTGGTCCCGATTTTATGCTGCCTGCATCAGCTAAACCCTAGCCGTTTCACCTACACGGTTCCGCGCGACCCCATTCGAGCTTAGAGTCAAATTCCTAGCCGACTAAAAGGGATATGCCACTGCCCTTAGTTTATTGACCATAAGTTCGTGGGCATGGCACCGTTGAAAAAACCTGCGTAACTACTACTGTCTTTCTCGCACAGCGAGATGACCATGGTGTGCGCAGAAAGCCGAAATTTGTTGCATATTGATGTAGATTTATTTCCATCTTGAATGTGGTTGATAGAATTGTTTAATATCATACAGCAGTGGTAGTTTGCACAGTCTTACTGCATATAACTATTTTCAATCATGCTAGACATAGGCAAAGTCTTCTGTTTGAGCATAAGAAGACTGTATACCCTCCTTTGCCCTTCAAGTTGGGAAGTTACAGGTTCACTAAGGTGAATAAAGCTGATGAATTCATAGAATAATTAGAAAGTTTTCATTTTGGTGAGATGCCATTCCACCGAAATGACTCCCAAGGTAAAGTAGCTGGGCATTGCAAGGAAAATAATGTACATTTTGAGTACACCCATCATTGGGATAGGGAAGAATCTATCTTCCGCAATGCTCAGAATATGACAGCATTGAGGAGGAGGTTTAAGAAGAAGATAATCACCAAAGGTGGGAAGGGAGATGAACAAGCAAAAGCTGAGGAAGAATCCAAGAGAAGAAATGAGGAGGCCCAGAGGTTGGCACAAGAAGCTGCAGGATGGCTGCACAAAGAAGAAGAAGAGAAAAGAAAAGCTACTCAGGAAGCAGCTAGGAATGAAGAAGAAGAAAAGAAAAGGAAGCTCGATGACGAGCTGCAAAAGCAGGAAGCAGAGAGACTAAAGCTGACACAAACATAGACATAACAATCAGCCTCTGATACAGCTGGAGGACTGAACCAAAACATGGAGAACCCCGTGGTTCCGGACCCACAAGTACCTGCTGCCAGCACGCCCATGGTCCCCACTCTCAAGCTGGTCCCCTTTGTGCAGAAAAAGGGGGAAGAGATCCCTGATTTCAACACTATTTTCTATGACAAGGCAAAAAAGAGAATAATGAAGAGAACAGAGAGGAAGGTTGAGACAGGAGGTCTGCTCGGAAAGATGATCACAGATACACCTGTTGTGTTGGGAACAGACCGGGATCCGAGATTCACCTTGAGGGCCGGAGCTGCCCTAATCCACACCTCAGAAGATAACATGGACAAGGTAATGACTAACTTGGAGCAGTCCAAAAAATCCTCAGCCCAACTGAAAGACACCTTGAGGAAAGAAAGGGAAGAAAGCAATAGGCTGAAAAGAAAGTATGAAGACATGCAGATGGAGATGAAGTCTTCTAAGGGTGAATTGCAGGTCCTCCAAGTAGAGAGACAGGATAGGGAGACTACACTAGAATGCCTAGAGAAAGTGCAGAAAGAATATCAAGAGTTGAAGATGGAGAAGGAATAGCTGCTGCAAAAGGTAAAAGAGCTAGAAGAGCAGCAAAAGATCATCTTGGAGGCCAATGAGCTGCACACCCGAGAATAGGGAAAGAAACATCAAGACCCGATTTCATCTTTAACAATTGCTCTGGAGGAAGCAAGGGAGCAGCAGGTTAGCCTCCAACCGTTCAAAGAGCATGTTTTGGCCCAAAAGGCCAAGATGCTGCAGTTACAGACTGCTGTTGAGGAGGAGAGATGTAAAATGTTGCAGATAGATGGTCGATTGGAGGAAATATTGGAAACCTCCTCTTACTTTGTGGACAGATCTCAGGACGTCCTTGAAGTCCTGACTGCAAGAATGGTGAGGCTAGAAAACAATGAAGAAACTCCAGCAGAGCTGCCATCAAAAGATAAACAGGCCCTCAAGCGGGATTATGACTTAATAGAATTTTCTATTAACACCGTAGAGGATTTCAAGAAAGAAGTCAAGAAGACAAAGGGATCCTGCATGGAATTTTTCAGAAGGATCGTTATTACATACAACCGGTGCCAGATAGAGGCCGAGCAGAGGCTAGATGATTTCCCAGACCACAATTCATTTGTGGAGATGTTGCAGAAGAGACATCAGGATGAAGAAGCAAGAATGCAACACATTAAGGCCATTGATGACCAGATTCTGAGAAGCGAAGTAGGCCATTCAGCCGTTACTGCGTAGCTTTTGGAGGACCAGCTTCGATTGAGCGCAGCCAGAGTTGAGGCTATAAATAACCAGGCTGCAAAATTTGAAATCAACATTCAGTTTTTGGAACCTTGTGCCTTTGAAGGCATCGCTTCTGAAGCTTCGGCATGGAAGAAATTTCTAGATGCCCAAGTGGGACCCTCTTCATAAAGGATTTGTCACTTTTTGTAATTTGTAACAATTTTGTAAAAAACATTTGAGAAAAGTAAAACGTTGGGAAATGAAGAGTTGGGAAGCCCAAAGGTTGCCTTTGGGAAGCCCAATAGTCTCGCCCTTTTGGTATAGATATAGAAGGCGTAGAAGGGAATAGGGGCTTTTTCCCAGTTAGACTAAAAAGCGATATTGTAAGAAGAACTATTTCTCTTTGCAATAAAGAAATATGGTTTGCCTGTTGGAGAAAGATTGGTGGAGTTTCTAAATGTTATGCCGTGGATGGCTGAAAGATGAACTATTTTGTTTTCCAGCCTTTGTCCATTAACCGTGAGATCGTTCTAACTCTCTGAACCTATGTTCTTGTTTAAATGATTTTTGGTTTATTTGGTGGAATTACCACCATGAGTAATGTATGTTGTTTATAAAACAATTAGCTATCTAATTGTTGAAATATCTTTAATCATTCATGTGTTGTATGTAGGAATATCAGCTATCTGTAATTTATATTTATAATACGTGAACAATACACATTACTCATAAATAAATTACAACTTGGCTCCCCGGGGATAGATAGATAGATAGATAGATAGATAAATAGATAGTTTGTTTACTTCATTCCTGCATAAGTGATTCAGATGCGGGTGAGTCTAAGACGAGAGGTAAGAACCTGCGCATCACATTGTGACTGCTCCCTGCATCCTTCACCACCTTGCATGGTTAATTAGGCGTTTGCATCTCATATATTAAGTCAAAAATACAAAAATACACGGTGGACTGAGCCGCAACCGGTAAAACCTTTGTTCTTGTTACTTGGCCTACGGTAGGCGGACCGCAAACCGAATGGAGACCCTATACCAAACATTCATGGGCTAGTTGGGAATGTTGACTGGGGAGAATCCCTTGCTGTTGTTTCCTGCGAATTCCCAGGCCTCAACAGTTATGGCACTAGAAGGAGGGCCGCCAGTGTACGGCTGGCCGTGGAAACCTATTTTCCCAAGATTACCCCACCAGCAGATGTTTTGAAGCTTTTTACCTATCTAAAGTGGACTCATCAAGTTGTGATTTTACCATTGAAGTAAGTAAGCTTGGTGTCACCTCACGTTGCTTTTGCACAGAACCTTGTTCATTCACCTTGCGCATGGCTAGAATTAATGTAAACCAACCCAACCCTCTGCCGGCTTGAAAAGCTAGATCACCTTTGAACCTCACGCCTCCTTTGCATAACCTACCTCAAGCCTTTGACAAGCTGTTGCCTAAGTTTGACCCCGAGGAAAGGACTGTTGTAGATGACCACCTGTAAAGCTTTTATCTAGCATTAGAAGGGCTAAGGGCTGGGGAGTATGAAGATGTGTTATGTAGACTGTTCCCACACACCCTGAAAGGAGCAGCAGCATCCTGGTTTTTCGGCTTGTCTGCAAACTCTATTCCTGATTGGGACACCTTCGAAAGGGTTTTCAGAAGTAAATACACAGCCCAAAAAATGCATGCCTCATTGATGAAAGGGCTTGGTTTATTAAGAAAAGAAAAGAATGAGAAGGTACATAGTTTCACTCAAAGATTTTCAATATACCTAAAGAACTTTTCTGAAGCTGACAGACCCTCAGACAAGGTCTTAATTGAATATTATACCTCAGCCCTAGGACCTAAGTTGGCCATGTTTTCCAAGATGAAAGCCAAACCTACACTGGTAGAGACTTATGAAGAGGCAGAAAGGCTAGAGGCTAAAAGGGAAAGTGTAGAATATTATCTTGATTTACCTGGAGATAAAACTACAAATAGAAGAGTTTTATTGCTGTCTAAACCTAAAGATGAACAATCACATGATTATCAGGGAATGATGACAATGCTTCAGAAGCTATCGAACCGAATAGTAGATCTGAAAAGGGAAAAGGAAGTTCAGAAAATGCATAAACCCCACTACCAAAAAAGGGAGGATAACAACCAATGGCAAGTCACTCCACCAAATTTAGCATCAATGAATATAACAGAAATAGGGGGGGATAATTTCTGTACTTTCCACCAGCAACCTCATTCTGAAAAGAAGTGTCCTCAATGGTTGAATTCAATGACGTTGGTGATGAATAAGTTGTTGAACTCTAAATTGACTAAAGACAGTGATGAAGAAGAAGAAAATAAACAGACCATAGAGAAACAGGGTGAGGATAACATGTTTTCATGGAATGGTATCTCGCTGTTTGACACTGAAGAGAGTGCTCCTAAATCTGAATATACACCTACAGCGACAAAAGAGACAGACTTAAAAATTAAGGACAATGCAATAATTTCGAAGATTAAAAAATTGCAGGAGAAGGTCAAAAAACTGAAGGTTAAAGATGGAACACTTGAAGTCACTACTGTCAACCAGAATACCAAGCCAATCAGTGAACCGGTCAAACCTGTAGAAGAACAGATAGGTGCAAATGAGGAAAACTCTAATGAAACTGAAGAGCTTAAAGAAGATATACCTACTCAAAACCAACCAAGAGAAGAAGACATAGAACCTGGTTGGGAAGAAAAAGCTGACACCCCGCCTTTTCTTTTGACCCTAGAAATGTTGAATCATAATGTGCATAATTGCTTGGTAGATTCTGGATCAGCGGTGAATGTTATGCCCCTGGAGATTTTCAAAAAGATTAATGGACAGCCAGAGTCCACACCTTGTGAAGTCACGCAATTAGATAGCACATGTGTCAAAGTAGTGGGAGAGATGAAAAATGTCATCATTCGCTTTTCCGCAAATAACAAGATATGTCAATTTATTGACATTATGGTGGCTGACATACCGGATGGATATGGGCTTATTCTCAACCGAGATTGGTCTGCCAGGTTAAAAGGTTATTTTGCTTCAGATTGATCCCATTTACTGTTACCTCTCAAGGGCACCCCAAATCAGATTAAAATTCTGAGAGAGCCTTAATGAAGCATACTGTCACTAAGCTTGCAGAGGGTAATGAGTCCGTTGTTTCTGTCCTGGAAAATTATCTGACTAAGTTTAAGCTAAGACATCATACCGCAAGAAAGACCAGTTTTATGATTAACACTCATCCTGAGCTCCTTCAACTTCCTCAAGGTGAAAGGGATGACTGTAGGATAGTAGACACGTGTTCAATTTAAAAAATAGCAGAGCCAGACCATAGTTAAATATCTCATGTCTATAATCCAGCCCACCCTCCAACTCCCTAAGATTAAATATTTTCAGGAGTGGGCAGAATTTGTATTTTCTTTTGCTTTGTACATAAATAAATTGATTTGTTTTCTTTAATGCTTGGTGCTATTTTCTTTCTATAATACTTTGATGTTGTTTTCTTTTGATTATTTAATTTGATACTATTTTATTTTACTGCTTTGTTAGTTGTTCTTTTGGTTTTGGATAAAGAGGAAAACTTTTGGTTACAATGGAAACATCGGGGTTCTTAATTAACTGAAATCTTAAGCAGAAGACTGTGCTTTAAAACCTAGAATGTCTTCTAGTAGCAGTGTCCATAACTGGCCATGCATTCATTGAAGTCTTACTTAACCCCTGTAAATAAATCAGAAGTAAAAGAGGTCTGGAATACTATTTCGAGGCTCCATCCATTTCACATCTTAAATGTCCAAGGGGGTGACAGCAAAAGACCCATGGAAAGGAAGCAGGGTAAATGGTATATCATACATAAATGATCCCATGCCATAATTCCATAAAATCCAAAAGCTATTAAGAGTCAAAACTCCTAAAAGAAACAATATACATCAAAGCAAAGTATCAAAAGCATAAATTTCAAATTGCCAAAAGTTCCTCTCCGTCCGTGAGAGGAAAAGACAATTCTTCTCTCACACAAAAGGGCACTATGGGATAAAGGAGCCTAAATAAAATTCAGAAAGAAAGGAAAATGGAGGGCTCACAAGAACTAAAGTTCAAATAGCACAAAAGTGCAATTGGCATGGGAATGAGGAACAAAAGGATAATGTTGTTTACTATTTGTTACAATCCTGTGGTCTCCAAGCATGAAAATACCTAAGGACGGGTAAAATAAACCTCATTTATTAGGCCTCAAAAGAGTTATTCAGACTTGTAATATTTCTGATGTTACCATTTCCCAAAGAATGGACTGCTTCTCAATGATTTAAATGCATAGGTTGGTCGGCCTAGGGATACAAACATCTAGAAGATTTCAACTTTTATTCAGACGGTCTTGCACTGGGAATGAGTTAATTCAGAAATCTGGGGTTCACCAGGTAGTCACCAATTGTTGCAGCTGCAACGTTTTCCCAAAATTCCAAAAAAAAATTAGGACCCTCCTTTGCTTAGATTAGTTAGAATTTTCTTCCTTGACTTGATTTAATGTTTTATCAGCAAGATTTTAAAATGCATGCATTGATCTACCACTTGTTTTGATTCTTCCTCTAGCACTATGAAATAATCCATTGTTTGACCAAGCTCTATCGCTGCCTTTGAATGCATTTGAAGCATGCCTGAATCGGAAGTTATTTGGTTGGTACCTCACCATTGTGGATGAATAATCGATTTTGTCTTTGATTTTCTTTCCGATCCATTGGTCTTCGCATCGACCGATATTTTGGTTTACGTCAGAAGGATTTTTCATTTATTTCTCCGCCATTGCGAACGACAAACCACTTCCTCTCTCGATCATTGCTTCAATGTTTCGTTTCCCGCTTGGCTGTTTTCATCGATCCCATAAGTCATAGGCTTCCGCCCTTGCGGCTGCAGGAAACCTTTTCTTTCCGGCCGTTTAAGTCGATTTTAAAACTCGCCGTTACGGAAGATCGCACCATTTGTGCTTCCTCCGTTGCGGCTACCGAAAGCGTTAGCTTTTTCGATCCTCTAATGTTTCCACTTCTAATTTTGAACTCATTTTGCGGAGCATTTCATCCTTTGTTCTTCCGTCGTTTTGGCTGCGGAAGGCTTTCTCTTTTCGGATGACTAAGTCGTTTGAATCCTGCCGTTGCGGAAGGCCACATCTTTTGTGGTTCCACCATTGTGGCTGCCAAAACTCTAAACTTTTCGAGCCTTTAGTGTTGTTTCTTCCGACTTAAGTCCCGACATTGCGGACGGTGGTACGCTTTACGGTTCCGCCGTTGCGGATGAAAGAAGCACTATCCCTTCCGATGTGGAGTTGTTTTGCTTTTGATTCAGATTTTACCCATTGCGGGTCAATTTACCCTCCGCGGCTCCGTCGTTGCGGCTCCAGTTTCACTTTGGTCCTGACAAATAGTCTACCGAGGTTTCGCTAAGTAATGGTACGCGGATGGCTTATCATTTTAGCCATCTGCCGTTGCGAAAGAAAGTTGGCTTTCAGTTTCCAATCCAAAAATGGTCTTCCCGCCAATATGTTACCTGCCGCGAGTGTTGACCTTATATATACGGGGTCGAGGGGTTTATTATTCTATTGTTATTTTTCAACTGCCGTGCTCTGTCGCTATCGTGATGTTGATCGCTCGAGCTTATTCGAAACCTATTATCAATACCCACGTCCAGGTGGCAACTGTGGAAGCCTGACCGTCTTCATCCCGCCATACACGCCAATTACACCTCAGTGCCAGGTAGGCTTCTATTGCCTTTCCCCGTTCCATTGAGCATTTGGTGGTTTTGTTTTCCACGGTTGGGTGTTGCAGATGTTTCTTTCCCCATAATTGCATGTATATATTGTGGTTCTTGGTGGCATTGTTGTCCGTGGGAAGGGGCATTTTGACCCGCATATTAGTTTTTCTCCACCGTCGTTGTCGTACGACCCTGTGCGTAGAGAATGAGGGGGTTTGGTGCAGATGGTCGTTACGCTGTCTGCACCAAACCATCCTGTATGATAATGTTGTGAGCTGGAATACATTTGCCGTGACCTTTTCCTTTAGGTTTGGACGGTTGGTTCCGATTTTATGCTGCCTGCATCAGCTAAACCCCAATCGTTTCACCTACACGGTTCCGCGCAACCCCGTTCGAGCTCAGATTCGAATTCCTAGCCGACTGAAAGGGATATGCCACTGCCCTTAGTTTATTAACCATAAGTTCGTGGGCATGGCGCCGTTGAAAAAACCTACGTAACTACTACTGTCTTTCCCGCGCAGCAAGATGACCATGGCGTGTGCAGAAAGCCGAAATTTGTTGCATATTGATGTAGATTTATTTCCGTCTTGAATGTGGTTGATAGAATTGTTTAATATCATACAGCAGTGGTAGTTTGCACAGACTTACTGCATATAACTATTTTCAATCATGCTATACATAGACAAAGTCACTGAACACTGCACATTGATGTCTACAAGTTTGTCACTCAGCCAAAATGGTTTAATGTTACAATTTTATGGCAGGAAGAGTTCACAATGTAAAAGAGGCAAAAGAAGAAGGCCCCTGTGGTTGAGGAAGAGATCGAAGTAGAAACTGTCACCAAAACTGAATATATATACGAAGACACTAAGTGTATTTCTGGTGTCGAACCTGAATACCAGTGGAGGGAAATATATAGACTGATCACATGCAGAGAGGTTCCTGACATGGGCTTAGAAGAAGAGTCCATATATGCCAACATAGAAAGATCTTCACTGATGAAGATCGCCACTAGACCAGAGTTGCTCCCCTGCTCCGAAGTAATCAGTTGGATTATGGCCCGGGCATATGTAACGACAATGATTCTGGAAAATGTTGAAAGACAGGGCTATGCTACATATAGCCCTGGATATGTAGCTCTGGCCTATCACCTGCCAGAAGCCCAAGTATTTTTATCCGATGATTGGCTGAACAATATTAGAATGGACCTGGTAGAGACTCTTAAAAAGATGCTATTACAGGGAAAACATTACAGATACAGACCGACTGGTGATTATGATACATCAAGCTTAAGGGCCCCCTATAGGTTTATAGCTTTGATGCTGAACAGAATTTTTGGGAGAGCCCATGGCAGGCTCTTGAAACTGGAATGGATACCCATCATTTTTTACGTTGCAACCCAGGGGACAATTTTCAACTGGGCCAGCATTGTCTCAAATAGTCTTTCAGCTTGCATGGCCTTGGCTTTGGGAGGAGTGCACCGAAAGAGATCGGAATTCTATATGAGTTCCATACTCCTCGATTGCATATTGTGTAATCATCCTTTCCCCGAACTCAGGTGCATCTGGGATAGGGAAAGAATGCCTGTCTATGCTGCCTATAAACCGTTGTGGGCACACAAATATCACAGCCATTATTGAGAAGTATGTGAACACTTTATCATGCCCTTATACACACTCATTTTCCTGAAGGAGTGTGATTGTATGTCAGAGGAGGCACTGCAAGTAATAGAGGAGTATGCAGACTACTATTTGACTGAAAATGGTATGTACTTCAGGATGTTTGGAGGTTCGAGAGCACCTTCCCTGCTGCCCAAATACGCAACTGATTACATTATCCAGAAGGAGGCAGTCAGACAAGTGTTCCTGGATGGAATAGGCAGCTTTTTGTTTGAGCATAAGAATACTGCATACCCTCCTTTGCCTTTCAAGTTGGGAAGTTACAGGTTCACTAAGGTGAATAAAGCTGATGAATTCGTAGAAGAATTAGAAAGTTTTCATTTTGGCGAGATGCCATTCCACCGAAATGACTCCCAAGGTAAAGTAGTTAGGCATTGCAAGGAAAATAATGTACATTTTGAGTACACCCATCATTGGGATAGGGAAGAATCTGTCTTCCGCAATGCTCAGAATATGACAGCCTTGAGGAGGAGGTTTAAGAAGAAGATAATCGCCAAAGGTGGGAAGGGAGATGAAAAAGAAAAAGCTGAGGAAGAAGCCAACAGAAGAAATGAGGAGGACCAGAGGTTGGCACAAGAAGCTGTAGGATGGCTGCACACAGAAGAAGAAGAGAAAAGAAAAGCTACTCAAGAAGCAGCTAGGAACGAAGAAGAAGAAAAGAAAAGGAAGCTCGATGAGGAGCTGCAAAAGTAGGAAGCAGAGATACTGAAGCTGACACAAACACAAACATAACAGTCAGCCTCTGATACAGCTGGATGATAGACCCAGAACATGGAGAACCCCGTGATTCCAGACCCACAAGTACCTACTGCTAGCACGCCCATGGTCCCCACTCTCAAGCTAGTCCGCTTTGTGCATAAAAAGGGGGAAGAGATCCTTGATTTCAACACTATTTTCTATGACAGGGCAACAAAGAGAATAATGAAGAGAAATGAGAGGAAGGTTTAGATAGGAGGTCTGCTCGGAAAGATGATCACAGATACACCTGTTGTGTTGGGAACAGACCGGGATCTGAGATTCACCTTGAGGGCCGGAGCTGCCCTAATCCATGCCTCAGAAGATAACATGGACAAGGTAATGACTGACTTAGAGCAGTCCAAAAAATCCTCAGCCCAATTGAAAGACACCTTGAGGAAAGAAAGGGAAGAAAGCAATAGGCAGAAAAGAAAATATGAAGACATGCAGATGGAGATGAAGTCTTCTAAGGCTGAATTGCAAGTCCTCCAAGTAGAGATACAGGCTAGGGAGACTACACTAGAATGCCTGGAGAAAGTGGAGAAAGAATATCAAGAGCTGAAGACGGAGAAGGAACAGCTGCTGCAAAAGGTAGAAGAGCTAGAAGAGCAGCAAAAGATCATCTTGGAGGCCAATGAGCTGCACACCCGAGAACGGGAAAAGAAACAACAAGAGTCGATTTCGTCTTTAAAAACTGCTCTAGAGGAAGCAAGGGAGCAGCAAGTTAGCCTCCAGCCGTTCAAAGAGCATGTTTTGGCCCAAAAGGCCAAGATGCTGCAATTACAGACTGCTGTTGAGGAGGAGAGATGTAAAATGCTGCAGATAGATGGTCGATTGGAGAAAATCTTGGAAACCTCCTCTTACTTTGTGGACAGATCTCAGGACATCCTTGAAGTCCTGACTGCAAGAATGGCAAGGCTGGAAAACAATAAAGAAACTCCAGCAGAGATGCCATCAAAAGATAAACAGGCCCTTAAGCGGGATTATGACTTAATAGAATTTGCTATTAACACCGCAGAGGATTTCAAGAAAGCAGTCAAGAAGACAAAGGGAGCCTACACGGAATTTTTTAGAAGGATCCTTATTACATACAACCGGTGCCAGATAGAGGCCGAGCAGAGGCTGGATGATTTCCCAGACCACAATTCATTTGTGGAGATGTTGCAGAAGAGACATCAGGATGAAGAAGTAAGAATGCAACACATTAAGGCCATTGATGACCAGATTCTGAGAAGGGAAGTAGGCCATTCAGCCGTTAGTGCGCAGCTTTTGGAGGACTAGCTTCGGTTGAGCGCAGCCAGAGTTGAGGCTATAAAGAACCACGCTGCAAAATTTGAAATCAACATTCAGTTTTTGGAACCTTGTGCCTTTGAAGGCATCGCTTCTGAAGCTTCGGCATGGAAGAAATTTCTAGATGCCCAAGTGGGACCCTCTTCGTAAAGGATTTGTCACTTTTTGTAATTTGTAACAATTTTGTAAAAAATATTTGAGAAAAGTAAAACGTTGGGAAACGAAGAGTTGGGAAGCCCAAAGGTTTCCTTTGGGCAGCCCAACAGTCTCTCCCTTTTGGTATAGATATAGAAGGCGTAGAAGGGAATAGGGGCTTTTTTCCAGTTAAACTAGAAAGCGATATTGTAAGAAGAACTATTTCTCTTTGCAATAAAGAAATATGGTTTTCCTGTTGGAGAAAGATTGGTGGAGTTTCTAAATGTTATGCCGTGGATGGCTGAAAGATGAACTATTTTATTTTCTAGCCTTTGTCCATTAACCGTGAGATCGTTCTAACTCTCTGAACCTATGTTCTTGTTTAAATGATTTCTGGTTTATTTGGTGGAATTACCACCGTGAGTAATATATGTTGTTTATAAAACAATTAGCTATCTGATTGTTGAAATATCTTTAATCATTCATGTGTTGTATGTAGGAATATTAGCTATCTGTAATTTCTGTTTATAATACCTGAACAATACACATTACTCATAAATAAATTACAACTTGGCTCTCCGGGGATAGATAGATAGATAAATAGATAGTTTCTTTACTTCATTCCTGCATAAGTGATTCAGATGCGGGTGAGTCTAAGACGAAAGGTAAGAACCTGCGCATCACATTGTGACTGCTCCCTGCATCCTTCACCACCTTGCATGGTTAATTAGGCGTGTGCATCTCATATATTAAGTCAAAAATACAAAAATACACAATGGAACGGGCCACAACCGGTAAAACCTTTGTTCTTGTTACTTGACCTACGGTAGCCGAACCGCAAAACCGAACGGATTCCCTATACCAAACAGTCACAGACTAGTTGGGAACGTTGACTGGGGAGAATCCCTTGTTGTTGTTGCCTGCGAATTCCCAGGCCTCAACAGGGCCGTGGATATGGTCCTGGAGGCAGCTGCACTACTCCTTTGCTTGATCTCAGCTTAGTCTTCAAATGATATTTGCAGAACAACAAGAAGATAAAAACCAA
>LPNX011023203.1:304311-319045 GCA_001517045.1 Pseudotsuga menziesii | reverse complement strand
TATATATATATATATATATATAGTTGTTTGACAAAAGAAATAGTTTAAACCAGTAATGTAGAATGTTATGTCGCGTTGTGATGGTTGTCAAGGTTTATGTTTCATTGTGATGTTAGAGTTAATGTTATATCATATTACAACGTTAAGCCATGGTTTGTTACAGTGGGCGTTTAATAAGCGTTATGTCGCATTGTGACGTTTATCATGGGTTATGTTGCATTAGTGACATTCATCAATGGTTATGTCACATTGTAATATATGTCAAGGGTTATGTTGCATTGTGATGTTTATCAAGGTTTATGTTTCACTGTGATGTTATCGAGGGTTATATCACATTACGGTGTTAAGCCATGGTTTGTTACAGTGGGCATTTAATAAGCGTTATGTCGCATAATGTGATAGTGGGTGTTTAATAAGCGTTATGTCGCATTGTGATGTTTATCACGGGTTATGTCACATTAGCGACATTCATCAAAGGTTATGTCAAATTTTGTTAGTTATCAAGGGTTATGTCACATTGTGATGTTTATCAATGTTTACGTTTCACTGTGATGTTATCGAGGGTTATATCACATTACGACGTTAAGCCATGGTTTGTTATAGTGGGCGTTTAATAAGCGTTATGTCGCATTGTGACGTTTATCATGGGTTATGTTACATTAGCGACATTTATCAATGGTTATGTCACATTGTCATATTTGTCAAGGGTTATGTCGCATTGTGATGTTTATCAAGGTTGACGTTTCACTATGACGTTATCGAGGGTTATATCACATTACGACGTTAAGCCATGGTTTGTTACAGTGGGTGTTTAATAAGCGTTATGTCGCATTGTGACGTTTATGACAGGTTATGTTACATTAGCGACATTCATCAAGGGTTATGTCACATTGTGATATTTGTCTAGGGTTATGTCACATTGTCATACTTGTCAAGGGTTTTGTCGCATTGTGATGTTTATCAATGTTGACGTTTCAGTGTGATGTTATCGAGGGTTGTATCGCATTACGATTAATCCATGGTTTGTTACAGTTGGTGTTTAATAAGCTTTATGTCACATTGTGACGTTTATCGCGGGTTATGTTACATTAGCGACATTCATCAAGGGTTATGCACATTGTGATATTTGTGAAGGGTTATGTCGCATTGTGATGTTTATCAAGGTTTACGTTTCACTATGACGTTATCGAGGGTTATATCATATTACGACGTTAAGCCATCGTTTGTTACAGTGGGTGTTTAATAAGCGTTATGTCGCATTGTGACGTTTATCAAAATGTCAAATTGTGATATTTATCAAGGGTTATGTCACATTGTGATGTTTATCAAGGTTTACATTTCACTGTGATTTTATCGAGGGTTATATCACATTACAATGTTAAGCCATGGTTTGTTACAGTGGGTGTTTACTAAGCGTTATGTCGCATTGTGACGTTTATCACGGGTTATGTTACATTAGCGACATTCATCAAGGGTTATGTCACATTGTAATATTTGTCAAGGGTTATGTCACACTATGATGTTTAACAAGGTTTACCTTTCACTATGACGTTATCGAGGGTTATATCACATTACGACGTTAAGCCATGGTTCGTTACAGTGGTCGTTTAATAAGCGTTATGTCGCATTGTGACGTTTATGATAGGTTATGTTACATTAGTGACATTCATCAAGGGTTATGTCACATTGTGATATTTATCAAGGGTTATGTCACATTGTCATACTTGTCAAGGGTTTTGTCGCATTGTGATGTTTATCAATGTTGACGTTTCAGTGTGATGTTATTGAGGGTTGTATCTCATTACGATTAATCCATGGTTTGTTACAGTTGGTGTTTAATAAGCTTTATGTCGCATTGTGACGTTTATCGCGGGTTATGTTACATTAGCGACATTCATCAAGGGTTATGCACATTGTGATATTTGTGAAGGGTTATGTCGCATTGTGATGTTTATCAAGGTTTAAATTTCACTATGACGTTATCAAGGGTTATATCATATTATGACGTTAAGCCATCGTTTGTTACAGTGGGTGTTTAATAAGCGTTATGTTGCATTGTGACGTTTATCAAAATGTCAAATTGTGATATTTATCAAGGGTTATGTCACATTGTGATGTTTATCAAGGTTTACATTTCACTGTGATGTTATCGAGGGTTATATCACATTACAACGTTAAGCCATGGTTTGTTACAGTGGGTGTTTACTAAGCGTTATGTTGCATTGTGACGTTTATCACGGGTTATGTTACATTAGCGACATTCATCAAGGGTTATGTCACATTGTAATATTTGTCAAGGGTTATGTCACATTGTGATGTTTATCAAGGTTTAGCTTTCACTATGACGTTATTAAGGGTTATATCACATTACGACGTTAAGCCATGGTTCGTTACAGTCGGCATTTAATAAGCGTTATGTCACACTGTGACATTTATGACAGGTTATGTTGCATTAGCAACATTCATCAAGGGTTATGTCACATTGTGATATTTGTTAAGGGTTATGTCACATTGTCAAACTTGTCAAGGGTTATGTTGCATTGTGATGTTTATTAATGTTGACGTTTCAGTGTGATGTTATCGAGGGTTGTATCACATTATGGTTAAGCTATGGTTTGTTACAGTTGGTGTTTAATAAGCTTTATATCGCATTGTGACGTTTATCACGGGTTATGTTACATTAGCAACATTCATCAAGGGTTATGCACATTGTGATATTTGTGAAGGGTTATGTCGCATTGTGATGTTTATCAAGGTTTACGTTTCACTATGATGTTATCGAGGGTTATATCACATTACGACGTTAATCCATCATTTGTTACAGTGGGCGTTTAATAAGCGTTATGTCGCATTGTGACGTTTATCACGGGTTATGTTACATTAGCGACATTCATCAAGGGTTATGTCACATTGTGATATTTGTCAAGGGTTATGTCACATTGTGATGTTTATCAAGGTTTACCTTTCACTATGACGTTATCGAGGGTTATATCACATTACGACGTTAAGCCATGGTTCGTTACAGTGGGCGTTTAATAAGCGTTATGTCGCATTGTGATGTTTATGAAGGTTTATGTTTCACTATGATGTTATCGAGGGTTATGTCACATTACGACGTTAAGCCATCGTTTGTTACAGTGGGCATTTAATAAGCGTTATGTCGCATTGTGAAATTTATCAAAATGTCAAATTATGATATTTATCAAGGGTTATGTCCCATTGTGATGTTTATCAATCCTCATCAGCTTCATCATGGTCATCATCATCATCCTCATCATCATCACCGTCATCATCCTCATCCTCATCCTCATCATCATCATCATCAACATCATCACCATCATCACCCTCATCCTCATCATCATCATCATCATCATCATCACCCTCATCTTCCTTCTTCATCAGCTTCATCATGGTCATCATCATCATCGTCAACCTCATCATCATTATCACCCTCATCCTCCTCGTCCTCATCATTACCCTCATCCTCATCATCATCATCATGGTCATCATCATTATCATCATCATCATCATCACCCTCATCCTCATCACCATCATCATCATCCTTGTCCTCCTCCTCCTCATCATCATCATCACCCTCATCTGCATCAACTTCATCATGGTCATCATCCTCATCCTCATCATCACCCTCATCCTCCTCCTCCTCCTCATCACCCTCACCCTCATCATCGTCATCATCATCATCATCATGGTCATCATCACCATCACCGTCATCCTCATGGTCATCATCATCATCATCATGGTCATCATCGCCATCCTCATCATCATCATCATCACCCTCATCCTCATGGTCATCATGGTCATCATCATCATCATCATCATCGTCGTCGTCTTGATCATCACCATCATTGATCATCATCATCTTAAACATCACCCTCATCCTCATCATCATCATCATAGTCATCATCCTCCTCATCATCACCCTCATGGTCATCATCATCATCATCATCATCATCACCCTCATCCTCATCATCATCATCACCCTCATCCTCATCATCATCATCACCCTCATCCTCCTCCTCATCATCATAGTCATCATCCTCCTCCTCATCACCCTCATCCTCATCATCATCATCACCCTCATCCTCATCATCATCAACCTCGATGCTCATCAGCATCGTTCATCACCCTCATCCTCACCATCATCATCATCTTCATCGACACCCTCATCCTCCTCCTCATCATCATATTCATCATCCTCCTCATATTCACCATCATCCTCATCATTATCATCACCCTCGTCCTCATCACCATCAACCTCGATCCTCATCATCACCATTCATCACCCTCATCCTCACCATCATCATCATCTTCATTGACACCCTCATCCTCATCATCATCACCATCCTCATCATCATCATCATCATCATCATAATCCTCACCCTCATCCTCCTCCTCCTCATCATCATCCTCAACCTCATCATCATCGTCATGGTCATCATCATCATCATCATCATCATCATGGTCATCATCATCATCACCACCATCATCCTCATCATCCTCATCATGGTCATCATCATCACCCTCATCCTCATCATCATCATCATAGTCATCATCGTCCTCATCATCACCATCATTGTTCACCATCATCCTCCTCATTGTCACCCTCATCCTCATCATCATCAACCTCGATCCTCCTCATCATCATTCATCGCCCTCATCCTTACCATCATCATCATCATCATCATCATAATATTCACCCCCATCCTCCTTTTCATCGTCATTACCCTCATCATCATCATCATCATCATCATCATCGTCATCATCATCATGGTCATCATCATCATCACCACCCTCATCCTCATCATCATCATCATGGTCATCGTCATCATCATCATCATCATCATCATCATCCTCATCATCATCATCATAGTCATCATCCTCCTCATCATCACCATCATTGTTCACCATCATCTTCATCGTCACCATCATCCTCATCATCATCTCCATCCTTGTCATCATCATTATCATCATCACCATCCTCGTCATCATCATCATCATCATCATCCTCATCTTCATCATCCTCTTCACCCTCATCATCCTCATCCTCATCGTCTTCATGGATAACCTCATCCTCAACATCATCAATATCCTCATCATCATCATCACCATCACCATAATCCTCATCCTCATCCTCATCCTCATCCTCATCATCATCATCATCACCCTCATCCTCATCATCATCATCATCATCATCATCATCATATTCATCATCCTTCTCATCATCACCATCATTGTTCACCATCATCTTCATCGTTCACCATCATCTTCATCGTCACCATCATAAATAATACTTTTTCTAATAATTATTTATATTTATTATTATATATTTAAATAATTAAATAAACATTATTATTGTCACTAATATTTTCTAGATATGTCCATGGGCTCACCCGTTACTAGCAACAACCACATTAAATTAATAATGTGTCTGAATACGCCGATAGGCGTAAATTTAACCACATACTATAGGGAAAAACATTAATATAAAAAGTATGTGCCTAAATTTACGCCTATCGGCGTATTCAGACACATTATTAATTTAATGTGGTTGTTGCTAGTATACAATGTACATAATACTTAAAATACGGAAGTCATAGTTACCTTCGTTCTAGAGATTGCTGCACGTAAAGCCGCAAATACCAGTGACAAGGAAATGCTTTTATAGTATCTTCTTCCAATTTTGTCTTGTTTCCTTGAACTCCGAATCCGCTCCATATAACTTTGCTGACTAGTCTGTTTCATTGGCATCAAAGCACAACAAAGGCACCAAGATGATCAGAGGCCTCCGTTCAGGCCCTCAATTAAGGCAAGAGAGGGTAGATGCTTTTACAGCCGAGGTGAGAAGATCTTCAGCACTTTATTTACTCATGCCTCCTTTAAAACAACGGCAACAAAACCTTGAGATTCCCCCAAAGAAGGTTTTTTATCTTCTCAAAATTTCGGAGTTACAGAGTTAAGGTAGATATAGATTGTAAGTTATTTTAGGACATACAGACCAAAATAATTCCAATTATAAGATCTAACCTCCATTTTTAGCATTTCAAAAAATCGGAACTAAGGTAGGTTTACACTATTTTAGTTCATGGCATATGAAACGACTGAACAAATCAGACATATTAGATAATTAGTCAATCAGAAGAAGCTAGATTTGTGTAGCGGACAAAAGATTTAATTACAGACAAAAGCCCAAATATTTCATTCATCGGTATGTTTACCAGTTGATAAATCCTAAACCCTAAACCCTTTTCAATAGGTCTGCTTACCACTTAATAAACCCTAAACCCTTTTCAATAGTACTCTAAACCCTAGTGGCATCTTGATAAGATATGATAGATTTTATCATAATCTTTTAAGCAACGATAGACCTTAAAATGGATGCCTGCCGTTAACCTGGATGCCGCTCCATGTTAACTTGGAGCCGCTATGGTATTAAATATTACGGTGAATCACATGAGATAAATCTTTTTCTTTCGGGTTCCCCTTTTTTTAACCTGAGAGGCTGGGAGGAGATAGAACTTACTCAATTTTAAAGGTGTCTAGCTGAGCAGAGCCAAAGTGAACTCTGTGTCTGATTTTAAAGGTGTCTAGCCGAGCAGAGCCAAAGGGAATCCTGTGTGTGAGAGCGTCCAGCTGGTATGTGCCGTGCATGTCGGTTCGGTTTGCTCATGGACCTTTGAAGCTTTAATGATAAATGCCGACAATAGTATATCCTGCCCTAGCGATGGGAACCGGCTACTCTGAGCCAATTAGTGACAAAACAAAGGACTAACCCATCATCTTTTTCATCTACTACCAGTACCGCGTCCACAGTGCCCATAAGAGAACTGAATGAAATCGGCAACCACTCTGAATATGATATCAGAAATTTTTTCCACCGGGACAAATATGTGACTTGAAATGAATACTATGAGAATGCGTGGAAGGATTCAACGTAAGATGATAAGTTAGAATAATCAGTGGGAGGCGTGCACTCCCTTTTAATATAATGTGACCTCCATTCACTAGCATGCTGCTAATATCATGGCTATATTCGCATATTGTATTGTCATTTGAATACATTATTATACCTACCTCAGCAGGTATATTGTAATTGATTGCAAGTCAAATTCTTTTGACTTTGGTATTAGTTGCTCTCTTTTGATGCAGGTATAAAAAATTAAAATCTGTTTTGCAAAGTATAACTTAGGGATTTGTAAAATATTTTTTTTAATTTTGTTAAAAAAACTATTTTGTAAACAGCTGATTGGTGGATAGAAGATGATGTAAACTTTGGAATTTGGTATATGGATTTGAGTTGACATGTGGCAACATGACGTCATAATAATAAAATTTAAAAAATCAAAATTATATCCCATTGCCATCTGTTAAATTTCCAACTCATTAACTTAATCCAGGGTTCGATTCCGTAGGTTTTTTTCCATAGTTTGGAGTGGCAAAAGGTAGCATTTACTTGGTCTAGAGTTTGATTCCCGCAATGTGGAGCCCAATCGCCGCGAACTTGAGCCAATCAAATCGATTCTTGAAATGCCTGCTCGTTCCTTCCATTCACCAACCGACAACAGAGACCAATATGCAAATCGTGACAACCATTCCAGCAAATGAAGCCAGCACAGATCTAGCCACAATGTATTCCGGATGGCAGACACGAATCACAATCCATGACTTGAGAACTTGATCCTCAATCTTCTGCCATGGATTCTCCTCGCCGTGGCTCATTTTGAAAGACAAAATAACAGGGATTTTTTGAGAAATGATATCCTTGATACTCTTACTGGATAAAGTTGCTGAGCTGAGAAGGAGAACCAGCATTAATAGAGATCCCAATATAGTTGCAGTCATTATTGTGATAGAAGCGCCTCTCGGTTTCTCGTCCGCGTATGCATCTCTGTTCTGTTCGTCATTTTTAGATTTGCGATTAATGGAATAGATCTCGGAAACAATCTTAAATGAAATACTGAGCAGCAAGGCTACTATTCTGGTCCTGTAATTTTTGCTTGCAGCACGAGCCATTCCCGGAAGCAAATACCCAATGAACACACAGATCATAACTCTACCGATATGAATCATCAACAGTTCATTTTTCACAGAATCAGCCAGCAGATCTTTGGTAGTGGCTTAAACCTAACAGATTTAGCCACATTGCTTGGTAAGTGGCCTCTTTACATGGTCTGATATTCTATATTGCTGAAGTTTCATGCATTTGCTGAAGCTAAATCAACTTTTGTTAGCGGCCAATCCATTCATAGTTGGTTTTATTGTTTGTTTGTGAGAGCAGGAGTGCACACTATAGGCTTCGTTCACTGTGGATTCTTTAGCGACCAGGTTTACGATTTCCAGAATGCTGGTATACCAGATCCATTAATGGATCCGACTCTTGTGACATCCCTGAAGAAAGTGTGCCCCCCTCCAGACCAAATCACAGATATTCGTAACGATCCAAAGGTTTTTCTCGACGGCACCCAGGGTAGCTCCTTCTCTTTTGACAACGGTTTTTACCATGAAGTCCTTCACAACAGAGCGATCCTCCAAATTGATCAAGAGCTCCTGTATACAGATGTTACATCGGATCTCGTCGCAACATACACCGGAGATGTAAACAAATTTTGAGTTGCATTTAGTAATTCCATCATAAATATGGGGAATATCAATGTATTGACAGGCAATCAAGGAGATATCCAAGCAAACTGTAGTAAAATCAACAGCTAATTAGCAAATAGAAGTCGTCAGTGGTCGTGTCATTTTTAAAGACAAATATCTCTAGCTAATGGGAAAATAGAAAATAAATTTTATACCGAGAGTTATGGAGCATAGATCTCTAAATTCTGCGGCTTGAAGTTATATCTAACAATGGCTATGTGGAGGAAGTACAAGTACTGTAACCATGTAGATTGTTGATTATCGTTGGAAGAATAATAAGTTCTAAAAATCTTGTGTATACTACATTCTTGGAATTCTTTATTTATAATACAGTGGAAGCAACTGCCATTGGGGAATACCAAGATGCTCTAACAGAGTTCAGTGCTGCTTCCAGTTATCTCTAACTTATTAGAGGAAATTTGGGGTCTAAAATGGGCCTTATAAGAAAACGTGCCAAAAAAAGTTTTTGTGAGTTGGAATTCAAGAACCAATAGAATTTCAATAAAATAACCCAACCATAATGGTTGAATTGACATATTTGTCATTAAAAAAACTATTTTTTTTGTTCGTATTTTCAACATATCTCGTTGTGTTTTTACTCAAATTTCGATCAGGAGAGCTTGTTGGATGCGGAATTTGATTCCACATCCAACGAGTACCCACACTACATACTTTTGATGGACCTCGCTACCCCAAAATCAAGAAATACTTGAAAAAAACGTGATGATGATGTCATCATCACGTTTTTTCAGGTATTTCTTATTTTTGGGGTAGCTGGGTCCGTGAAAAGTATGCAGTGTGGGTACTTGTTGGATGCAGAATCAAATTCTGCATCGAACGAGCTCTCCCGATCGAAATTTGAGTAAAAACACAAGGAGATATGTCGAAAATACGAACACAAAAAGTAGTTTTTTTCTTTCTTCCTCCAAAATTAATCAATATTATTTTATTATTTTAACTATTATTTTATTATTTTAACTATTATTTTATTATTTTCCTTAGGAGGCCCATTTTAGACCCTAAAATTCCTCTAATAATTTATTATCTTTGCTAGTATTCAATTGGCCTTTAAAAGAAAAATTCAAAGCAATCCTCTAGAAGAAATTGGAGCCTAGTTTGTTGTATTATCGCCCATCCAGTGTTATGATTTTACATGGGACTCAAGCAATTTATAACTGCCTGACAGAACTAGTCCCAGTGAGATGTATGGTGTTAAATGCATTGCAAACAATGTTTTGGGTTGTTATAATCTGCAATATAATTGTGATTATCATCAATCTCTCGGCCACTTCCTTCAAGTCCTGCTAGTGTAGCAGAGGATGCAAAGAAGCATATTAAACATCTTAAAAAGGAGAAACACCAAATGTCTCATCCGTCTAGTCACAGCCATGTTGGATTCTAACAATAGATTAGAATTAATTAATTAGATTAGAAGTACAAGTGTGGGTCAATGACCCATATGGTTGTCTAACTCGATCGAATGGCTGAAATGCAAAATAAGCACATTATTTCCATATTCTGCTATGAAACTACAGATTCTTTGCCAGCTAATATCTGCGCATAAGATTAATTGAATGCTAGAATTAATTAGAATTTATTTGGCTTGATATCATATTCATCCAATATTCAACGAGAGAATAAGATGGAGGGTCTGTGGAAGAAAGCAAGCTGTGGATCTAGCCTAACCAATAGAAATACAGAGCCTGCCATTTCAGTTCTTAATTTGTTCTTTTGCAGATGAAGTTTGAATCCATCACTGAATTTGCGGCTACATAATATACTCTTGTTTTTTATTTTTTCTTTAACTTTAGCTATAAATGCATTTACTCTCATAAAGCATGATCTAATCAGTTCGGTCGTGGAGAAGGTGGAAGACCAAACACTATGCTAGAACGACGGCTCAGCTGGCCGTAACCGCAGCTAGCCAAGTGTAGGTGCACGCGTACCCTCCGCCTGCCATATTATAAAAAACTTTTAGCCACTAAGTGTTAAAATCGCGTATAATATGTTCAGTCAATTTTGTTCTCTAAAATCTGTAGATGATATTTTACATATAAAAAAAACTCCTCGCGAAATACGTTTTGTGTGATGGTATTTTTCCTGGACCAAATCATCATTGTCGCTGCAGGATTATCCAGATTTTGTGTAACTGCAACATTATCAATGGTAAATGCCTTACAATATTCATATTTCTAAGGAATTGGTTTTGTAGATGGGATTTAGCTTTTGGATAAAACTGTTTTCAGAAAGGCAGCATGTGCATTTGCAGCATTATCGAATGGATATTAAATTCAGAGCTTTCATTATTATTATTTGTGACATTGATTATTATGTGTAGATTTTATTTAAATTAAAGATTTTAGTTAAGAATGTTAATTTAATTTTTTAATATAATTTATATATATAAATATATATATGAAGCAAGATTAAAATATAATCAATTAGATACTAATAAAATTTGAATTTATTATGAATAAATAATAAGTTTATCCATTACATTGTGAATACATAATAAAAATTTTATTTATTATGAATAAATAATAAATTGATAGATTCGATGAATACATATTAAATTTATCAATTCTAATAAATATCATGGTGTTAGATCTATTCTAGCATATATAATCAACAATGTATAAGCATTTGAAAACATCCCATGGATAAAATATTCATTCAAACACACATTATTGGACAGGAAAATATATTTCTATTAATATAAATCGGAGATTACAATAGATACAACCTCTAATGGCACGTCTGTGAATCGAAGAAACTGAATCCCCCACTTGGGCCTCCACCACCTCAATCCTCCATCTCTCGATAGCAAGCTCATAAGCAAAAGGAAAGCTTGGGAAGAACACAAAAGTGCTCCAAGGGACAAAGGGATGAAGACTCAAGCATAAGTTCCGGCAACAATGGACTATAGTTTCTTTGCTCTCAATTCTCTGATATGCCTTCAATGTATCATAGAGTTCCTTATATAGATTTTCAAAGGGGTAATGAAAGGTCGAATCCGAGCGATCTCAAGGCATAGGGAACACTAGGAGTCAAGTGAGTCGTATCCATGTCAAGGAAAACTCCAAAAGGATTTGGATTTTGTACACATCCCGATGTATGCGGTTTTAGGGGTCAAACCCGCGTATATACGCGATTATAGGTTTAAAAGTCACGTGTATCATTTTTCACATGTTTTTAGGGATGATCAAGGAAACATCAAAGGACAAATAATGGTCCAAGGGGTCTAAGGAGTCTGCAGTGGGATAGGGGAAGGCCATACAAAGTGTGATTCACCTAAAGTGGTAAAATTAGCTATAACAATGGGGAAGTTGATCTTGTTTCTTCTTCAACTTCTACAAGGTCTTCATTTTCATGTTTAATGGAATTTTGGCTTGCAGCAACATTTTGAAATATAATGTCTATGTCACCAACATAGATTTTTGAGCACCCATCAGTAGGTACTCCTTCATAGTTCAAGAATCCATCAGTAGATTCTCTTTGGTCCATGTCGATAGTAGAATTTGTTTCAGAATGATATTCAATAGTTTCAAGGTACTCTTCTTCCTTCTCATGTGATGTTTCATCATCTTTTTCAAAGTAATTTGGGAGTGAATTTCTATCCTGTTCATGTACTACTTCTTCTACTTCACCTATTTAAGAACTAGGTGGTTCATGGGTCTCCTCCTTTTGCTCCTTCAAGCAAGCTGATGCATTTCCCCCCTTGGTTTTCTTAAATTAAATATATTTTTCCCAACTTTGGATAGCAAAAAATTTGAATCCTTTCATAATATTCTGGGTAATGTATTCAAGGATAGGTTCCATGCTTTTTATTATCTCTTTACCATCATATGAGGTTCTCTTTTCATGCCTAGTCATAGTTTCCAAAAAATTGCCTTCTTCTCCTACTTTTTTTTTCTCTTCAACAAAAGAACTTTTGGGTTTCAATATATAATGGTGGCCCATGAATTATTGTACTAATAAATATTAGACCAAATAAGGTGCCAAGATCATGCTCTGATACCACTGTAATGTCCCTTTTTGGAATTTTTTTTTTAACATAAATAGTAAAAGGAGGTGATATTAAACAGGCTGTGCAAATCCATTCATTACAAAAAAAAAGAACCAAGACTGAGAGTTCTTGCTTTTCAAAGAACACAAAAGCAAAAATGGTCCAGAGGGGAGACCAAAGAACTCCACTTACAGTTTTTACATAAAATCGATGGACAGAGGTAGTATATACCCTAACATACTACTGATTTAAAATTAAACAGAAAAACATAAACATAGTGTTAGTTTTTCAACAATTAAGCTAGCATTATGATCTTAGGATCTTTTCACTGAGAGAATAACAAGTACAACAATACAACATGAGCACATCACAAGATACAAGAGACACAAAGAGTTTTCCTCGGGGAAACCATAAAGGAGAAAACCCCGCAACTTCCTCTAAGATAGAATCAACACCAAAACAGTAAGAGATCTCCCAAAACAGCAGCAGCCTTCTGTCTTCTATCAAGACAAAGTATTTCCTTCTCCGAAAGTGCGCCACACTTGAGAGAGCAAGTGAGTAATTCCCAAGTGACAAATAGAGAGACTCACCCTCTCTATTTATATTAGTCCGTTCACTTGAATTACTATTTCACACGTAGGCTCGAACTAATAATTACTACTCGGGCCTACACCTTAATTAGTGTATAATAACTCAAGTGCCCCTAAACTGTGGGGACTTACCTAATGACTTGATATGACTTGTTTACATTATTAATCCTTCCGATCGAAACATCGGGGTAAGACAACATGACTCAAATACATAATAGAAACATCCCGGAATAAACATCGGGTTACAATACATGAAATACATAGAAGAATACATTCCGAAGTTACATATACATCAACACTCCCTCTTAACTAGGAAGGTATTCTTTCGACACAAATTTTCAGCACTAGTCTTCTTCTCTGTATCAGCTGGATCATCTCTCGATCTGGATCACTGCTGCTGGATCATCATTACTGGATCAGGATCATCACTCGATCTAAATCAACGCTGGTGTTATCTCAGATTCTTCTCATCATAGGAAGTTCTACAGAGCCAGTCCTTTTTCATACTGGATGTAGGCCCACCACCTGCAGGTCTTCATCATCACCGGCCATACTGTGGAATCCTCAGGACTTATTAGGTGCATCACAAAACCTCGAAAGAGCATCCCAGGATTTTATGAGCACACAGCTCTACCTATAGGATCTCCCAGGGCACCGAATTACATGTGACCTCACCACAAAACCTCGCAAGAGCATCCCAGGCTGTTACAAGCACACAGCTCTACCTATAGGATCTCCCAGGGCAACGAATTACATGTGGTCATGGAAAAACCTCGCAAGAGCATCCCAGGACTGATTATGGGCACACAGCCCAACCTATCGGATCTCCCAGGGAACCGAATTACATGCCATAGGACAAAACCTCGAAAGAGCATCTGCCAGATATCCTAGGGAACCGAATTACATGCCATAGGAAAAACCTCTAAAAACTATCTGCAGATCTCCTAGGGCACCGAATTACATGCTCATCTGCACAACCTGATCCACGGCCATAGAGTATCAACCTGATACTCACCATACATCATCCTGATGTACTCATGATCATCCTGATCATCATCACTGCAACATCCTGCTGCATATCATCTGGAGCAACATCCTGAAGCTCATCATCCATGATCATCTTGATCATATAATGCATCTACCTGATGCATACCAAGTATCTACCTGATACATATCATCATACATGATCTACCTGATCATACAATGTATCCACCTGATACATATATAGATACATGGTCCAAGCATCCAACATCATCCATATACCAAAAACACATACACACATATAATGATCCAACTGATCATATCCAAGCAGAAACCAGAACATCATCCTGATGCTCATCATCCAACGCTTACATCCACAGCCATGTGAAGGATCCCCCTTCTAACATGCTTGGAATGGCTTCAGAAAATGTGTCCATCACTTCTTCCTCAAAGTATCCTCGATCTGAAGCACGCCAAGTCTCTCCCTGAAGTACTCGAA
>LPNX011023203.1:287126-299855 GCA_001517045.1 Pseudotsuga menziesii | reverse complement strand
ATGACTTGACCATCTATGAATGCAACCCGCATTCCTTTTGCATCCAAGGCTGAAATGGATAGAAGATTCTTCTTAAGTCCTGGAACAAACAATACTTCTTTCATTTTTAGGGACTTACCAGATTCTAGCTTGTATGAAGATTCCCCACTACCTTTTATTGGATACCGGTAGTCATCTCCTAGTTTCACCTTGTGAGGTGATTCATGTTCTGATAGCTTCACAAAGGATTCCTTGAATCCCGTCATGTGTTTGGAAGCACCACTGTCTATCAGCCAATAATCACTCCCATGAGTAATGTTGCCTATGAGAGTTGATATCAGAACATATTCATCCTCGCTTGAAGAATCTTCACTTTCATATCTGGATCTCTTCTTGGATGGCTCATCATCCTCTACAGCATGAGCATGATGTCTTCTTTTGTTCCCCTTCTTCTTATGAGGGTGACTCTTGATTTTAGGACAGTCTTTTGCAAAATTTCCTATCTCATCACATGTATAACATCTTAATTTTTACATATCCTTTCTGGGATGAGAAATCTTACCTTTGGAGTAATGAGGTCTTCTTTTGCTTTTCTTAGAGTGTGCTGTGAGGGCTTGATCTTCACTTCCCATCTTCTCTTCTCGAGCTGCTATCCGTGCTTCTTCTTGAGAACACTCTTCCCATAGTCTGTTGAATTTGACTAGCTTCTTTCTTGCACAGATCCCTTGGATAAAGGCATCCCATGACCTAGGAAGGCCATTTAAGGTAGTCATGACAATCTCAGCATTTTCCACTTCTTCATCAACAGCTTCTAATTGTTCTTTGATTTGAAAAACTCTTGCGAAGTATGATTGGATAGTTTCTGCATTCTGAATCTTCACATTCTTCAACTGGTTCCTCAGGGTCATCTTCCGATTGATGTTCTTTCCTTCAAACAATTTGGTTAGGGCATCAAACATAGCTTTAGGTGTCTTGAGAGAGGACACTTGTGGGATAAGATGATCCTTAATAGAATCAGCAATGATTCTCTTTGCCATAACCATCTTCTTCTTATGTAGGGCCTTTGCCTCATCTCCCTCTGGATCTGGAACCTCCTCATGAATGTAGGAGTCTAGTTCATTCTCTTCCAGGACCAGGGAGATCCTATACTTCCAAGCTTGGAATTTATCATCCCCCTCAAGCTTTTCATCAAGCTTGGTATGATGAGACATCTCTAAATAAGAACCTCAAATGGAAATACAAAAGATTTTAGATCTTACCAGGTTCAAGATGTCAAATCAGAAGCTTGCGCTGAAATCCTGCAGGGTTGGTTCAGGAGCAACAAGGGTTTTGATTTCCCAGAGTTCTGTCCACCCAAATGCCTCCAAATTTTTTCCTAACTTTGATTTTGGGGAGGAGAACAATCCAGGCCTGGGCTCACTGAAAAATTCCTCTTCTGCAAAAATCCCTAATTTCCGACCCCAGTGACAGGTCCAAAAATGAAAAACCTCAGAATTGAATTTTGTTTCGATAGAAAGATGCGCCCTAGGGAGTAGAATAATTCCACCTTACTTTTGCTGAAAATTAGTGGAGGAATATCCACAAACAAGGAAGCCATAGCCTCCGCAGCTGCACAGTGTCTTCTTCTCAGGTTAGCTCTGATACCATGTTAGTTTTTCAACAATTAAGCTAGCATTATGATCTTAGGATCTTTTTACTGAGAGAATAACAAGTACAGCAATAAAACATGAGCACATCACAAGAGACAAGAGACACAAATATTTTTCCTTGGGGAAACCATAAAGGAGAAAACCCCGCAACTTCCTCTAAGATAGAATCAACACCAAAACAGTAAGAGATCTCCCAAAACAGCAGCAGCCTTCTGTCTTCTGTCAAGCCAAAGTATTTCCTTCTCCAAAAGTGCGCCACACTTGAGAGAGCAAGTGAGTAATTCCCAAGTGAAAAATAGAGAGACTCACCCTCTCTATTTATATTAGTCCGTTCACTTGAATTACTATTTCACACGTAGGCTTGACCTAATAATTACTACTCGAGCCTACACCTTAATTAGTGTATAATAACTCAAGTGCCCCTAAACTGTGGGGACTTACCTAATGACTTGATATGACTTGTTTACATTATTAATCCTTTCGATCGGAACATCGGGGTAAGACAACATGACTCAAATACATAATAGAAACATCTCGGAATAAACATCGGGTTACAATACATGAAATACATAGAAGAATACATTCCAAAGTTACATATACATCAACACATAGAAAGCCATTAAGGATTTATCCTGGCTTCTTAACAAGTTGCTCCACTGACTCCTCCTCCATTGGTTGGAATGCAACAGGGGTTTCACAGACTTGACTAGCTTGGTTCATATTAACCAAATGCTGAAGATCGTCTTGGATTCTATCCACTTTTCCCATCATCTCTCGGAGGTTGGATTCGGTGTCATCAATTCGCGAGTCATGATTGCTTATTTGATAGGAAGTGTAACTTACCACCTCACCCATATCCTTCACCTCTTGCACCAGAGCTTTGTTATCCATTATGCCTATTGCCATAATTTCATACAGGTGACGAAGATTCTTCTTCAAATCTACAATCCTTGCATTCTCATTTGCTGGGTTCATGATGCCTTGCCAAGGGGAGCAAGAGACGAGGGCTAAGCGAGAAAGACTATTGATGACACCTTCCAAATCTTGGACTTGTGAACCAAAAAACTCATTAAGGGTCGAGTGAAGAACACTGACTTCTCTCAGGAGAGAATCCCGGTCAGCTTTGCTCTTACAGGAAAGGCTACCAACAGTTCCTTCCTTCCAGGAAAAGCACTTACAACCTAAAACCAAATTGCTTTCAACTAAGAAAAGTTCACCTTCAGAAAAACTGAGCCCGAGTCCCAAATTCAAATGCCACAGAGGACCGTCATCGCTAGGAGAGCAATGACATGAGAAGAAGGCAGTAAGGGAAAGCATTTCTTTCATGAACGCCCTAAAAAAAGAAGAGACTCCCACGGTATCTCTGTGAGAAATCCTTCACAAAATCTTGAAATCACATTCAACAACGTCCTCTCCAGCGAGAAAACAGAGCGAGCAAGGTTCAGACCATTTTTTCTATGAGCTGCAGCATATGTATGGGGTCTGAAAGAAGCCATAGCACAAAATAACACAGGACCTGGAGCATGCGATCTACAAAGACCATTACTCTGGATAAGACTGGAGTTAATAACGTCGAGAATCGAGGAGGGAAAGAGCACACATGTCAATGGAATGAGAGGCGGTGGAGCAAGCCAAGAATGCGTTGGGGTCTTGATTAACGTCCTTTGGATCATGATCATTGCCATGTTTAATGGATCACTTGTGCCATGATGTACGTTGAGATCCCATATATTTAAATTCCCTAGCATCGAAACCTTGGAGATTGCTTATTTTGAGCATTGGCTAGTGGCCCTTCTATGCAAAAAATCCATTAGGGTATGGGTAAAGGGGGGGAATTAACCCCATTGAGCTTCAGGTGCCCTTGTGGGAGAGAAGCCCCCTCATTTTCCATTTCATCGGCGATGACATTGTTTGTTCGAAGGATATCATAAAATTCATAACGGGGAGAGAGCAGAGTGACAGTTTTGTCACAAAAACGGTGAAATTTTATCAAGCTAGTAGTGTATCCATTAATCATTTTATAAATGACATGTCTAGAGTCCCCAAAGATTGCTACCTTATCTAGATTTGAGTCGACGAGAATCCTCAATCCTTGCAGAAGGGCTGTCCACTCCACCTTATTATTAGTCCTAAATCCAATTCCCCAAGCATAGGTTTGTTCAATTTTTCCTTCAGGATCCATGAGGATCCCTCTTGCACCTACCACCCCTGTCTTTTTTGGAATTTTATTAAATGACCAATTTTTTCACAATTTCCCTAATTTTGACCTTAACTAGTTTTGATGTCTAGACCTCCAAATTGACCCAAATTCTTCCAAATTTTCTCTGAAGGTACATGAATGATAACATAACTTAAATATCATGCTCATGTATGTTTTTTTACCTACCAATTACTTATGAAAACTTGTTTAATTTTTTTTTCAAAGTAGGAGTCTTTACTAGCAAATTGGGGCTCTAATTTCCTCTGGGTAATTGCCAGAAATGGCTTCACAAATGATCCCAAAGTCACTTGAATTTATGCATAGAGGATGGTTATGTGTAAGGTACCTTTTCAAAGTCTCATATGCATCATGGTTCAGTTTATATAGGTTGTTATGACTCTTTCCAAAAGAACTCCCAAGTCACAATTTCGACCTTTGGGGAAAATGCACCAAATCTTCTCCCAATGCAATAAAAATGAGTAAAATGGCTTCCAATTCTTAAGTACTGAACATGAGACTTGAAATACACATTAATTACATTCCATCCATCATACATTTATTAGAGATACATTCCTCCATTCTAATAATAAGCATTAACATGGCATATATCAAAATGGAGTGGGAATGGTCATTGTTTGCTCATTAAAATTCATTTTGACATACGACTCTTGGGAATTTCGAATTGAAACTTTATGAGAATGAATAATAGAGAATATTGAATTGATTAAAATCATAAATGGACAATTAAAGGCTCTCCCAATTTGAAATCATCAGCATTACAATGGTTCACAACAAGATGGTGGGGAAATGACACTATTTCTTCAATGTTCAACATTTTTACATGAATTCTTTTGGGTATTTCAACCTGAGAGTCTTATGAACATGAAATAAAGAGCATATACATCAGAACATAATATAATTATCATTATAATATTCCCCAAAGAGATCAATAGCTCACCCAAAGCGCAATCCCTCCATTGGCATGAATATGGTGTGAAAACTGGAAATAGTTGAGAGAGAGTGCTGCAATAGAAGAATCCACATGCTTTCCTATAGATTACACCTGCAAATAAGAATCCATTAAAGCTCCATGAAAGACCTAAGTGGCCTTTCCAAACACCAATTAGCATGGGAATCTTTCACCCTCGAAATTGGCTTATGCAAGAAAACTAGTCATCCACTAGCTCTCACAATTCACAAATGACAATTTCACAAATGAGCAAAAGCATATTCTCATGGTTGATCCCCATATTTTATAAAAATTCTTAGTCTTCTAAGGTTCCAAACCCATCCATAAACCAAATCCAAGTCGAATTGGTGTGGTTGCTCATGTTATGCCATGTGGCCTCTCTCTTCACCTTCACTCTTCTCCCAAATTTGAGTAGGAGCCTCTTGGCCTTCTCCAAATCCCAAATTCGACCTCTAAGATGCTATATTCAGTTCCCACATGTCAGTATGTCAGTATGACAACCTTCAGATATGACTTGTGTCATAACTGTCATAGAATCTCCATCATTGGTGTCATAGATGTCATAAATGTAAGTTGAATCTAGCCAAGTGTCCATGAAACTCCCATTTGGCTCTTCCTCTCCCATGTAAGTTACAATTCATCCCAAATTCGACCTATGAAGTATATGGACAAGTATATTAACCTTATAATCCATCCAAAAACATTAGGCTTCTCATATATTTGAATTTGCAAGAGAAAGATGCCATTTAACATAGGAATTCTAGCTAGTGTGGGCCCCATAGTCTCCATGTGTCTTCATGCTCCATTTTCACTTCCATTTTCTCTTGTATTTATTTAATAAGCTACATTATTAAATATTTATCTCCTTCTAATGTCTAAACATCATTTATTATCCCCCTTATTCCAAATCTCAATGCTTCCACCCCCAACCTAGGAAACTAGTGATTTCCTCCTTGGCAATTATTTGACTTTTAGCATCCATTTGACAACTTTCATGACTATAGAAAATGTGATTTGTCCATTGTGACCCAATGCAAAATTTGGGACATTACACCCTTGGCCTATATTGCCTTGGACATTAGTCCCATGCTGAAGCAATGTATTTGCCAAGTCAAATAATGCCTCCCATGTATCCTCAATCATAAGACCCAGAGGAGGATATATCCAAGGGGATTTTGGTGTGCGTGGAGGGAGTGACACACGGTTAGGATCCGTCCTGGCCCCTTCCCTATCTTGGGGCATCACATGACCAACACCCTGGAAGCCTAAGATATCGAAATAGTTAACATGTTTCCCTATGATGAATTCTGCATAAAACTTACTAAGGAAATAAAATGGGATGTCCCTATTCCCATGAGGGTATTCATCGAAGACCATATAACAACGATCCATCCAATTGGTCTTTATATTTGGTTCAACGCACCAGTCTATGGAAATGTGTGCTCGACTGGTGGGTGGAACCAATCTGGTGCTAAGGTCCCAGAATAATGAAAATAATTGGTCTTTTGTAATCTTTAGGTCAACTCAATCCATCGGAGTAGTATTTCCTCCTGGATTCTCTGTACGAGCTAATGTTGTACAAAGCTCCTTGGGCATTGGTAATTGTGTTTGTTATTGTGTCCAATGCATCGGATAAAGACTGTCTCAAATGATCCCCCACTCTAATAGATGAGCTAAGGCGCCTCAATGACGCCAAACGTGCAAGAATCTGCGAGTTTCGATCTTGTTCCCCCTCTGGGTTTGGGTTTGGGTTCATGTTTGGGTTCATGTTTGGGTTAGGTTCTGGGGTATTAGAGGGTTTGTTTTCCACATTATCTTACTCATTTCTGTTATCTATTAAGATTTAAACAATAAAATACAAGTTGTTTTAATTTATCATTCTTTGATTTCATTCAATTTTTTTTATTAAATTTGTTTTAAACAATTATAAAAACCATGAATTTAAGAAAAAAAATAAAGTATTGAAAACAAATTGAAATGGATAAGAGAAGTTACCTTCCATTGGAGCTAATCCACCTCCAACTCGACCTCCAAAAGGTGAAACACAAATCGCCTCTGCGTTTTTTTGCCAACGCGGTTTATCGCTCTCCCGATGCTTCACTGTGCAAATGATATTTGAGGCCTGTGGCCTCTGTTTTGTTTTGTTTTTTAGTTTTCAATATTGCATATATGTGATATATCGCACTTGCGATATTTAACTTTTACAAAATGCATATGTGATATATCGCATATGCGATACTTCCTTACCAACCTTAGCCTTGTGTTTGGGCTTAGGTTATTCCGAACATACCATCAATAATGCATATGCATTCTCGATTTACACTTAGAAAGTGTGTTTCCGATTTCTTAAGTGGCACTAAAAAGTGGAACCAAGTTCGTGCAAGTGCCCATAACCGAAATTCGGGATTTCTGCATTCATATTAAAAAATGTCTACAAACAACCTCCTATAACATTCATTCTCTTTAAATCACACCTATGTAGAACCAAATCATTTTGGAAGCTATATAAGGGTAAGTTACGATATATGATCACAAAATTACACATAGGAGACAAAACATGATTCTATACTTGTATGAATTTATGGACTAGGACAAGTCTTCTAACCCAAGTACCCGCTAACAATGTAATAGTTTCAATATGATTCATAAGAATCACATATTAGCTTCATACATGCATAAACAATTCAAAATCCTCTATGAAAAGAAGCTACACAAAGCATACACACAACTAATTACTTGTATAAGTATACAATATATATTATTGACAAGTTTATGTATGAAACCTTTATAAATTTCTCGGATATTGTTAATGGTTAAAACTCCTTTTGTACATATGGATAACAACATCATGGCTTTATACATGTACATGGGTTTTAGCTTGACAATGCTTTCAGCATAACAATATTAATTTAGCAAAACCTAAACAAAATCAATTAGAAAATAATTTTATTGGATAAATATATTATAATCGAGAACTTTACATAAAATAATCCTTATTATAAAAAAAAAAAAAATATGGTCTACATAATCTAATAAAAATGATTCTTGTTTTCAAAATAAAATAAAAAAATTTCATCAAAGTGACTTTGGAAAAAAAATCTAACTCTTAACTAATTCCAAAAATATATAAACTGCAACAAAAATTCACTTTTTATATGAAAAAGACTACAATTTGATGTATACATAAATTCATAAAAAAACATAAATCAATAGACAATTATAGTCATATTACATTCATAAGTCTAACTTACTTGATATGTAAAATAACAAATGTAGAATTCATACCAATGCTCTCACACTTTATGGTGTTTGAATTATATGACTAAATATGCATTGCATAAAGTCCACAAGAAGTGCCGAAGACCTAATCTTGTGGACATAAAATAAAAACACTAAAATACATAGTACCTACTTTACTCGTAAAAACTTGTAAACATTGTTGCAAATATAGAAACATAAACTTTTATTGTCTTTTCTTAGAGTCCTGTTGTGGACTATAGCAAAACAGAAATATAAAATAATATTAACTAATACAATGCTCAAAAAATATTTTAATAATTTTTATATTTAAAAATTATATTAAAAAATATATATAAATTAATAACAATAATTTTATATTTTTATATAAAAAATCAAATATAAAATAATGTATAAAAAGACATTTACAGTCTCTTCTCATAATATTTTTTAGACCTATAAACTTCGGTTAAAAAAACCTATTAAATTAGATATTTTATACCCAACACACCGTATAATTCCATAACTGTGTGATATTAATGTGTCCCATGAATTATCAAACACTATATTACTGTCTACTTTACATTGAAGTATAACTTATCATATGTACCATAAACAAAAGGAACTGATAGAATATATTATCAGAAAGCATGGGCTACTCTTGCGAGAATTTCGTTTCTCCAACTCTTACTTCTGCTCCTTTTTAGTTGAAGGTAGACGGTAAAGCTTGTTGCGCAAGAGATCTGTTTCCAATTTGGATTTCACTGAAGCCTGACAACATTAATCCAATATAAGAAAATAAAATCCTACATACCTAGAAATTATGAGATCCAGACGGACACAAGTAATATATGATAGTCACTGTAGCATAGGGATATGGAGATCCTCAGACGGGATGCGATAATAGTGACTGTAGCAGAGAGATATGGAGATGCTCACCTTAAGTATTATATCATACAACACTTTGTTTGTACTGGTAAACATAGTAAGGTTCATAACCTCCATGCTTTCTACCTCAAACGTGGCAAGATAATTAGACAGAGGGGTATGATTTTTATAGGTCAATATTCTAATCCAATAATGGGCTCCCATTGTTCCTATGGTGACGTCAGGATTAAATCCATCTAGCCTTTCTCCAGTGGCATCCCTCTGATCCATAGTTTTCCTCATCATTAATGACTGATGATCTTCAACTCTATCCGTTTTAATTTTGCTTTTTGAAAATTTATGATCTACCTGTTTATCCAAAAAATATAAAAATTATAATTGACATTTTATTATTGATATGAAAATAAAAAACAAAGTGTTACTAGTTTCTTTAACCACCCTTAAACTGAAACTAATTTAAATATTTCGGTAGATATACTTTTTTATTTGACATTTGGGGTAGATTACCGCCTATGCTTTTTCATCTATGGACAGTTATGGACAATAATGAGAAAATTGTACTGTGATTATATGGCAGTAGTTAAAAGTTCTAAAAAAAATATAACCAATTGATTCTGATGAATGGATAACTAATTGTTTAAGTAGAAGAATGTGAGATAAAAAAAAAATATAAAAAAAGTAACTTAGTTGATCAAGGAATAACCCTAGTAATGTTGGTGATAACATGTAGCTAGGCATGGATAACTCAATATACTTGAACCCAAACTATCTTCCATTCCATAGCTATTTCTCAACCATTTGATCCCTATCAATGTGATCCAGCCACCAACTCTGTGGGTGAGCTAGTAATTAAGATACATTTAAGTATAACAAGATAAGACTACCATAAAATAAATCCCTGTTAATACAATTGTTATAATTGGATTAAAAAATACGACTACAATGAAATAAATTCTTGTTATAAAATTGTTATAATTAAGTTAAACATATTGATTAGCTCAAATAAGTCAAAAATCTGAAAATAATATTTAAATAACTGTCTAGATAATGATTCAAATACTGAAGTAACTAAAACAAAGTTACCTTCCTTCTTGGGACTGCTGCACGTAAAGCCGCAAATAACAGTGACGAGTAAATCCCTTTATAATACCTTCTTCCAATTCTGTGTTGTTTCCTTGAACTCCGAATCCGCTCCATGTAACTACGCTGGCCAGTCTGTTTCATTGGCATCAAAGGCCAACAGAGGCCCCAAGATGATCAGAGGCGTCCGTTCAGCCCCTCAATTTCCGCAGGAGAGGGTAGATGCTGTACAGCCCAGGTGAGAAGGTCTTCAACACTTTATTTACTCATGCCTCCTATGAAACAAGGGCAACAAATCCTAGAGATCCCGCGTTTTTTATCATCTCAAAATTTCGGAGTTATGGAGTGAAAGGTAGATCGAGACTGTAAGTTATTTTATGACATACAGACCGAAAGAATGCCAATTATAAAACCTAACCTCCATAGAAGACATTAGATACCACCGAACGAGTCAATCAGAATAAGATAGATTTGGGAGTTGGCTAGACCGAACGAATCAGATATATTAGAGAATGAGTCAAACAGAACAAGATAGACAAGATAGATGTGGGAGTTGGCTAAACTTTAGATCATTTGCATTCTTTTTGTAAATTTAGTAGGAATTTCACAATAAGATTTGTGGTTGAAAATAAAATTTTCAGTATTGAAATTGCAATTTTTATTGCAAAAATAGATTCAGATCCTAGACTACCTCTAGGGCATTTAGATTATGCAATTCCAATCACTGTAAGCTACCATTTGAACAATTTCTGCCAGATTTTGGTCAGAAAACTGGCCAGATTTTGGGTGCAAATAGTCTAGAGTTTAGTTTACACCATAGATTTGTCTAGCTTATAGATTTAATTACAAACATTTCATACATTGGTCTGTTTACCACTTGATTTTAGTCAATAGTACTCTAAACCCTAAACCCTAGTAATATGTTAGGTTTTTTTTTCTTAACCATGGGAATAACAATCTCCCAAGAGTATATTCAACATCCTGGCTTGGCAAGGCCCATAGATCCAAAAAAATAACACATATTCTTAACCATTAAACCCAGTTAAATACCCTAAAAATGATAGGTTTTAACATCAATCTTTTAAGCCACTATAAACTTTAAAATGAATGCTTACCCTTGACCTGGAGCCGCTATGATATTAAATATTAGTGTGAATCGATGAGATAAATCTTTCATTTCAGATTCCCCTCATTTTCCACTAATAACTAATCTGATAGGCTGAGGGGAGATAGAACTTACCCTATTTTAAGGGTGTCTAGCCGAGCAGAGCCAAAGTGAACTCTGTGTCTGATTTTAAAGTTGTCTAGCCGAGCAGAGCCAAAGGAAACTCTGTGTCTGACAGCGTCCAGCTGCTATGTGCCGTGAATGTCGGTTCGGTTTGCTCATGGGCGGCTGGGCCTTTGAAGCTTTAATGAAAAATGCCAGACAATAGTATATCCTGTCCTAGCGACGGGAACCGGCTACTCTGAGCCAATTATTTATTAATTAATATTAGTGGACTAACCCATCAACTTTTTCAGCTACTACGGCGTCCACAGTGCCCATAAGAAAACCGACTGAAATCGGCAACCACTCTGAATATGATATCAGAATTTTTTTCCACCGGGACAGATATGTGATTTGACATGAAGTTTATGAGAATGCGCGGAAGGATTCAACGTAAGATGATAAGTTAGAATAATCAGTGGGAGGCGTGCACTTCCTTTTAATATATTCATGAGTTGTACCATCTATTACGTCCCAAGATTAATAAATTGAAACTGCACTAAACATGCAAAAACATGCCGGTTGAATTGTCCCTCGTATGAATTTAACGTTGGAAGGATCTCAAACAATTCAAATGCTACCCTATATCACCGGGGAGGCGGTTCGATCCAACTGATTTTGGTGTTTAGCTTTTGTATGTGTGGATTATTTTTCAAACGATAATAACAAATAGTAATAGAATAAATGTGACCTCCATTAACTAGCATTCTGCTAATATCATGGGTATATTCGCATATTGTATTGTCCTTCGAATACATTATTTCATATTCAGAGTAATAGAGACGTATTAAGTATATTTTTTTGAACGTACTATTAACAACATGTTTATGGTTGACATTAATAACATTATTAAATAGGTTAATAATAGATGCATAAAATACATTAATATTTTTTTCAATCATATATGTGATATACTTCTTGTACTTTTTCGGAGGAATTAATATTTGTGATATACATTATTATAAAAGAATTATGATATATTAATATGTTTTATAATAAATTGATAATAATGCTTGTAAATCTTTATTGACATCAATTTATTGGTTAATCAAAATTTAGATGTTTATTGGGATTATTATAAAATTTCATTTCCTTGTTTAAAAAAGCATAAAATAAATGTTTCTATCGCCATAGTTTTGATAAATTAGAAGGTTAAAGAGGTTTGTATTGTAGCAAAGATTGTGGAATTGTGATCTAACTTGGGTGTATGTAGGAGGATAACTTGGTACAAGAATTGAGAGAGTTTGTATTAACGATTATAATTGTATTTCCAAAATCAAGCTATTGGTTTTTTTCTTTTGAAAAAAAGAGCATTTTAAGAGAAAGTGATTTTCATCTTCAAAGCTCACCCACAAAGTCTTAGGAATTGTCGAAGATCACTATGAGAGTCATGAGTGTTGCCCCTTAGTTTCTCTTTAAACTTAAGTGTGATGATATTTTTTAAGTTGGCTTTGACAAG
>LPNX011023203.1:239374-280690 GCA_001517045.1 Pseudotsuga menziesii | reverse complement strand
ATATAATGAAATGAAGGTAAATAAAGCTAAATTGAGGAAACAATTAAAAAAGTAAATTAAGGAACTTGAATTAAAGGAAAATCCTAACTAATCGAAAAAGGAGAGAACCTATAATAACTAAATATGGGTGGGTGAATAAAATTAATTAATTAAACTAAAGATTTACCTGAAAGTGGTGCATGGGATGCATGCGAATTAACGAAAATGTTAATAAAAGAAAAAAAAGAGAGCAAGAGCTTAGGGGATTTCTGGACGTACCATATTTTTGAGCACTTGGTGGCTTTGACGTGACTGTGGAAGGGTGTTGTTCAGTACGATGTGAGTGAGGTTGGGATCCTCCCAAGAACATCGTAGCATTGTATTTCCATTGTTAGCAAGGTATTTTCAGGCCCGACAAGCTCGGTGGAAGGAGAGTACTTGTTCGGATATTGTAGGGAGGAAACCGGTGGATTCAACATGATTGGAAGTCATTGCTATGGATTTTGATGATAAAACAACCTTCAGCCTCATCCTCAAATGACAACGACCAACGATATGAACATGTATTTAAATTTATTTGACTTTGTTAATGTTGTGCATATCTTTACCTATTTTGTAATTGCTTTTAAAATAAAGAAAAAAATATGTTGTTAAATTTTTTTTAGATCTAGGATTATTTATATGCATGCATATTAGTTTTGGTTATTTTGGTTTGACCCCGAGGTTGAATTTACATTACCAAGGGTGAATTTGTAGTGTCTAGGGTATTTATTTGATTACGTAGGGTGAATTTACATTGCTTGGGGTGAATTTGCAATGCATGGGGTATTTATTTCATTACCTAGGGCTAATTTACAAGTGTCGATGTGAACTTATAGATATCTGGTCGTTTGTTTAGTTGTTGGGTAATTTTAATGAGTGCGAGATAAATTGATATTGTTATGGGGTGTATATTTAACAACTAAAATATTAATAAAACATTTTATGTGCATATTAAATACCCTAGAGATGAATAAAACATTTTCAATTCATACCAAATAGCTCATAGATGAATACAAATATTTTTATGGTAAATTGGTTGTTTGTGGTTTTGATTAACTTATCATCCTAATTTTGATTGCAAATAAAGAATTTAATTTCATTTATATAGAAGTATATGTCTTAGTTAAACAATCATCTCTTGAGCCTATAATTTGCGGATCAATAAATACCATGCTTTTTTGCATCCCTGAAGGGTTGAACAAGATGAATTAAAAACAATGCAATTTCCTTTCTATTTTCTCCCCACAAAATTCCATAAAGAAGTACTGAGTTGGGAAAAGTGATTGATACTTGATGAAGACCAAATATACTACATATACCTTTTCACCATTATTTTTAATAGTTGGGAAGAAGATAAATATAGATAATGTAGTTGTAGAATAATCAGAAGACATACCATCCTCAAATGCACTTCCCTTAATCGACATCTTCCCCAGTCCTCTCCCATAAATCATAGGATCTCTTTCTGACACCGCCTTGATATAGGATAAAGTGATGAAATACGCCCTTACCCTACTCACTAACATAAAGTACCCTCATGCCACCAAATCCACACAAGAAAACCTTCCCTTACCATCACCCTTATTCTCTCCACTTCCTAATATGAGTGTGTACACCAAATTGAATAAACGAAGTCAACCCCTTCATTCACCTTCATTCCCTCTAAGTTTCCATGAGCCAAAAACTTGGCCCTATCCATTAAACTCTTGACTCATTCCAATATCTAGAGAAGATGAAACTTATCGATAACATCCTAGATGACCAAATTGCATCCATTTATGAGACACATTGAGTACTCATGCTACAAGAAATTGGAGCACAATAGGTGCACACCAAAGAAGAAGTACCAACAAAACAAAATCCTACATCATCACCATATTTATAAACAACCGTCAATGATTTTCTATTTCATATGATCAAACAACTAGTTGTCTCAAGAAGTGGAAAGAAACAACAACAAATATACTAACCACAACAGTCCATGGGAGAGTAGGACATACCATGAGTTGATGATGCCCTAATGTAAGCGTTGAAAATAAAATATTTGGAGAAAGTATAGAAAACCCCATTTTCTTATTCTATAGTCAATGGGACTATCCTACAAGGCTAGCATGAGTATCTTGTATGTTACCCCGAGCACTGTAGCGCCATTATTTAGATGTGCAAAGTAAAAATAGATATAATTACATTTTTTTTATCGAAGAAACTTAGAAAGAGGACCATGCATAGTCATGCAACTCAATAGGAAAATTACACTTAGAAAATAAACCAGATGGCACACTCCATTTCCACCAAATTGCCTTTGTATAAACTACACCTAGGTGATGCAATACCCAACTCAGCAAGGTGTTCAATGCAACAATTATTTGAGTAGATCATAAGTAACACCATTAAAGATAAACATAGATTAGTTAACGATGAGAATGAGCACAAATCTCTAAGTATGCACACTACTATGCCAAAATTCCATTGGGAGATGCGATAACAACCCAGAACCAAGTACATTAGGCTTGGATCACTACATAAAACACATTCACAACCCTTTGTCATGAGATGAGATAGATGTGGGCCAATGTACACTAGTATATCTCAACTACACCTAAGGAGATATCTGTAGTTGTGCTACAAGAAAATTTTCAACTCCCTTACGCATCTTGAGAAAATTTGGGCACAAATAAATAAGATTTGTTGAAAGAGGCCATAACAATAAAAATCCATTGTAATGTGAAGCAACTAAAACTAATGGCACAAGTATATTTTGTTTCCAAGGAAGTATCCAACACTTTTAACCACTTGTAGTAGATTAGCTAACAAAACCAAGAAATCTTTACTGCACTCAATGGAGTCAACAATTGAGTTGGATTCTTGACAAAGAAACAATTCCCAATAGAAATATTGTAGGAATGGATACAACAATTCAATGAGGAGGCCAAGAAAATTCCAAACCCATTGCAACAACCAAGAAAGTATGAGGAACTACAAAAGGTCGATGATGAACTAGACCATTTTCATGACCAATTCCTCACCACAAGGAATACTACATGAGTTATATCCTATTACATTATTCACATACATCCAATTACAACAATTGGATTAGTTTGTGGATGCAGAGTGGCAACAATTGTAGGAACATAAACACACTGCACTTGATATAGAGAAGGACCAAGCTTTCATAGCTGGTGCCAACATTCTAATCAGCAAATGGAATATCAATTTGGAAGAGTTTGAAGCCTTAAGAAATCACACAATCACCAACGTCCCAATGTTGACTCCTTCATTTGAACTGTAAGCACTAGAAGATGCATAGGATTTAGAAAAATGATAGAGTTAACTCGAGGGTGAGTCAATGCTTGTGGTGGGGCCCTAATGGCTCCTTCAGTTTTTGAAAGGAGCATATTCATGGAAGATTGTGTAAGGAATAAGGAGGAGGTTGTAGAAATAGTTAGCGACTACAACCATATTGGGTTCACCCCTGCAACTATAAAAAGAACACAAAACAAGTGAGCTAGTATCAGATGGATAAAATATTGACAAAAATACAAAAGAATAGAACACATGGTCAAAGAAATTTTCTAAGTAGTGTCTGAGTTTTGGGCTATGTATCTAGGTCATGGTATTATGGATTTTGACGATGTACTTAGATCTACAACTAGTTGTTTTGTAAACTAGATATTAAGACTATAGAATTGCCTACTTGTAATGTACCAAAAATCTATGAATGAATATAAAATGAGAATATATTGGGCCCCTTTAATTTTCTGTGTGTAGAATGAATGATGACATGGATTCTTTCCTTTAAATTTGTTGTGTAACTCTTTTATAAGTATCTTTAAGTATGCGTGATAAATGTATGTTGCGATATGGTGAATGAGTACACCATTTCTAAGTATATCCCTGTAGTCATCCCTCCTCGTCATAAAAAATTCTAGGTTGTGCTTTAAATGAGACCTTCTCCTTTAGGGTATTGAATACACCAACACACTAGACTATAACAACCCCCTCTGTTGGCTCCTTGACAAGAACCTTGATCCCATCTTTACACTCATGAGCACCCTATAAGGTAGCTAGGAGGATATACTAAAAAACAACCCATCAAGGGTTGGTGTGAAGGGGACTAGACATTTAAAATCAAACCAAGCATGTTAGGGGTTGGTTTAGCTAAGGTCTTGTGAAGCCTTCATGTGATTTTGAAAGGAAGATAAAATTTACTAGGGTGTAAATTTGTTTTATCTTAATTTTTTTACACAAAGAAAACTTAGAGCATAAGAAATTATCCCTATTGTTACTTCATTATGATAAAGTACACCACAAAAATCATCAACGACATTCATTGTCTCCCATTATTATAAATTATAAATTACGAATATTAATTAAAATAATAGGGTGAGTGCATGAAGTTGGTGAACCTTTTAGATGCAACTGTATTTTTAGAAAACTCATCATGTTTATGCCATAAATTTTTCTTTTCTCAACCATTTCATACAAAATTTTGTGTTGCACTACTAGATACTGACCTCTAAACACTATAAAAAATTCCAATCCATCATCATTACATTAAGACCTTGAAAATATGTAGTAAGGTGTATCTTCTAGTTTATGAAGAATCGTGTGTTTACCCAATCATTACAGTATGCTACAAACAATCATTTTTGATGAAATATTAAGCATAAATAACATTTTTTGTGCAGATTTGTAATATCCCAAATTTTGAACGTAGCACTTATAGGCATGAACCTATTGATTATGATGTTATCTAGATGTTTTATTTTGATATATTAGGTCGAAGACCCCACTCCATATGAACATGATGATTTGGTTTTATATATTGGGCATAAGCCAATTGTTGATGAAATATATATGCTTGTGTGTGTTGGGCGGGGACCCTGAACACATGATTGATGAGATATTTTGTTTTGAGCGAGGAGCTCTAGAGCACATGAGTAATTAATGTTGTGTTGAGCGAGAAGCTTTGGAGCACATGATTATTTATATTTGTGTTGAGCGTGAAGCTCCAGAGCACATGAAAAGATAAGTTGGAAGTGTTGGGAATTAGCCCTAGAGCCTTCCATGTTGATGTTGAGCATAAGCTCTAGAATATCAGATCCTTGGCCATTGTATCCCTAGGTGTATCATACAAGTACATACTAGCATTAGTGTTGAGTGAAGAGTTCTAGAATTGCACTAAGTTTGTAACTCCCTATTTTTAATGTTGAGTATGGTCTCTGGTAAGCACTAGGAGTTACTAAAAAGAATTAATGATTCTTGAGTGAAAACAACTTGAGAAAAAAATGATCCCATCAAACTTATTTATAAGTGATTAAATAAAATTTCAAATTTTTGTATTCTCATCAAGTACTGAAGAACTACCATGTTATATGAGGGAATCCAACATGCAAGGATGTTTCGAGTTGCCTAGCCTAGTAGACCTAACCATCTACTTGATGACCTTAATGAAGAAAGTGTCATAAGTCTAGGGATCATAGTATATGATACCCAAAGACACATGTTAACAAATGTTATATTATTATATATTTTATGCATGTTATGTATAAAGAATAAACATAGTAATAATATTAATAATGAAAGAAAGAAGGAGAATTCCATCTATTATTATTATTACTAAGATAAAAATTAAATAGTATAATACCTATAAAGGTCCAATTAGGAACTAGTTAAAAGTTCCTAAGTTAAATATTACAAATACTATTTAATAAATAAAAAGGGTTAAATCAAGAAATCAAGGATTCTTGATTTAACTGCGCCTTTGACTGAAAAGTCTATCTATAAATTCCCAAGCCAAAGAGAGGCTTGGGGGACCTGATCATTTCTTTTTGGAGTCATTATTCTTCCTGCTAATTCTCAAGAGAGAGTTCTTAGAGAACATTTCCCTAAGAGGAAGAAGGAGAACTGATCCAAACCTGATATACAAACTAGGGCAACCTCACCTTAGGAGCTCTAAGCTACTTGTATGTTGGAACCAGCTCGAGGGGATCTGGATTTAAACTAGGAACAATTTTAGGTCATGGTTGGGTGGAACGTCCTAGTTCCCAAGTGATTCATTCAGCTAATACAGAGGTCAGATATTCCTATGAATTGTTAATACACGTTAGTTGAGTGTGCAGGTGTCATCCATTAAAGGAGCTTCAATTTTTTAGGTATGAGGTTCTGGACTGCCTATTTCATTTTCTCGATTACGTGATGCTAAATTATGTAAGGGTTTATATTATATGCTCTAACCCTAGATGCTTGGGTTTTCCCCTGTCAAAATTATTCTAAGGGTTTACATTTTTAACTATACCCTAGGTTGTAATTTAATTCTTGTTTCAAATATTATCAAGGGTTTGGTATTTTTAGGTTTTACTTCTGCATTGTCTTTTACTTCTTTAATATTGTGTTATTACAAACTAAGAATTGTATCGTTTTAAATCCCTAGATGTTTATTTACCTATTTACTCTACCGACATATTCCATATTGTCAGCAGAGTCATGTTTAAATAAAATACGAGTTCATATCTAAGCTTAAAGTAAAACCTAAATCTAAATTTCCATTAACTAAGTATACTATTTATACATATATAGTATGAGGTATAAAATAGAAATCTAATTCTAATCTATCAACATTATATTTCCATCCAAGAATAAATATTAAACATCAAATACTAGAGCTAAGATAAGAACCAACAAAGACCTTTCCAGCTATGTATAAATAAACATTATCATAAACCATTTAACAAACCAAGTAATCGAGACCCGACGAATGGTCCATGATTTATAATATCTATACTAAGATATTTTACAAAGCATAAACAATAATACTATTGTCAATGATATAAATCCATGGCATAAATATAGTAAATTCAAACCATCCAATATTACATTCCACACAACATAAATCTCATGCCATAAATATACAATGTTTAATGTAATAAATACTTTGAGTAAATTAAACACACAACCATCAATTTATAAATCCTCATCATAAACAACAACCCAGGATCGAATCTTGTAGAGTCTCTTTGCATCTTTTTAAAGCCATGGTATACACAGTCTTGTATACAGGATGTGGTTAATAACTTAAATCCCTTTAGATACACAAACTTCATAGTATCAACCCTTGTGGGCATCCAAGACCAAATCACATGTCCATATAGTGAAACCATAATTACTAAAATACACCGTAATTATTTAAACAATCAAAATTAATTACAAAGGTCGTAGGATCAAACCCTGTAGGGTCCGTAATAATTTACAAGAGTCAAGATATACATTCTATACAAAGGTTTCCATTACAAATCATAACCTCTCTACACAGTGGGTAATAAGACCTGAAACAAATTACATAAGATGTAATCCTTGGCCTTGGCCCATAATTAATCAAGAACAAACTAAATAAAACCTTTTCAAAGGCGTGGGAAATCCTGTCAATAGAACAACCTACATCAACGGTTTCCAATGCAGGGTTTACACCCACAACTTGTATTACTTTTCCATTTACACATTATAAAAAATAATTGTAAAATATAAATCAACTTTGTTTTCGTAGCTATGACGGTGATTTCCAACACCATTCACGTCATGGTCGCAAAATCCATCCTAGCTGACGATCAGATCTCTATTTTAATCAATACAACCAACGAAGGCGAATGCAACATAAATCGCAAGAATAATAACCATGAAATCAAAACACAAGAATATAATGACATCAACGGAACATAAATTTATACACATAGTCTTGATAAATCCATTATTAAGCTTGCATATTTGCTATCCATTTATAACTAGCTTAAAAACCATAAAATTATTTATACACAGTAATCGTTTGCGACATTGCACAATTGTGAGAAATGGTGCTTCCCATGACCAAAACCGTAAAACCAAAATACTAATTTTACAATACACACAGATCTTATCAAAGGTACCATGACTCCCTTCATTGCTAAAATCCCTTTTTTAAAATACATTCCAATACATTTTAAACTCAGGACCGAAGGCCATCGAAATCCCACAACCAACCCATAGGTCTATCGCTGCACCCAATGCAAAGTTCTACTGGAAACGGACTCAATCAAACCCCAACCAACGATGCGGTTAAACTCGGTATTAAGGCCAAGAGGTGACAAATAACGACTTGTTAACAAGGTTACCGTAATGATAAGGCTTTCCCACGGCTTGCATTCATGCTATGAACCATGCCTCTCCCCACTAGCCCTGTAACCTGCAACTACATAACGATACGATGGATGATAAGTATGAAATCCTAAGTAAGACAAAAACAAGCAACAATTCTATGAAACCCAAATAAAACCATACCTTTCGTTATCCCGGAGTTTGCATTTTCCATACAAGGCAAGTAACAAAACTTCCAATGAACAAACTTCGTCATGGAGCCAAGCCCTATGTTGGGCTACCACACTTTCGAACGTGCATTAAAGGAACCAACTTGGTGTCCATTAACGACCCCCAAACCAACTTCTCTATAGTTCTTATGCGTTAAAATATTGGATGCCTCCATTTCATGCAAAGTTATAAACCCCACGTGCAATGTTATAAATTCGCCACCCCCAAGTTAAATACAAGGCATAAGTTATCATATACATCTCATATGATAGGTTTTACACCTTAGGACTATGCTCATCGAACTCTTTAGGATCTAAGCCTAATACCATAGCATATGCAATATGCCATGGTATGTTGTTAAGCATAATGCCAATTTTTGTCTTTAACAAAAGAGTATGAACCTATAAAAGCATAAAATGAAAACATATGTTATTGCTTTTCAAAAACTAAACATATATTACAAAAATTATAGGGAATTAATAGTGGATAGCAATTACACCATGAATAATAAGTGCCATTAAAATACCAAGTTTGTGTCATACAATATAGGTGTGGTATTGACCTTGTCACTAACACAAGTCTGTAAAGAACAATAATAAAAACCAGTAGATGTCACTAGCTACAAGTACGAGTACTAGCGATCAAACGTTCAACACTCCATAACAAGTTTTTCGTCTCTAAGTATACCTATATGTAAACAGGTTAAGAGTGCATTAGTTCAAAAGAACTACATAAGCCTGCTAGACAAGTAGAAAATTTTACCTCTCAGGTAGTTACATGGGAGAACTAGTCCTGTCACTCCACACACTTTGGTTCCAAAAACAAAGTTAAGTTAGAACCATGTATGCAATGGTAAACACATGTAAAATAACAATGAAGTATATAATCAAAGTATCTAACATACACAACAATGTGTAACCATAAGAATATTATAGTAATCAACATTATGGTACCATAAGTAAACATAATAAACATAGCAATAATCATAACTAAAGTAAGGAAGTAGGACATGAAAACAAATTATGACAATCAATAGTACGATAGAGTACAACTCATTTTGCAAGTTCAATAATGTCCAGAATAGGTAGTGTTTTACTAGCCTAGATAAAAAAAAGAAATTCAATTTTTACGGACATTACAAGTGGTATCAGATCCCATTTTCAACGCTAAGAGACCTAATGGGTTTACCAGACATTCGTTGCAAGGAAAATAAAGTATGTTTTAAATTTTGTTAACTAACATAAATTTTTACTGTGATTTGAAATTTGCAATCTTCAAGAAATTTTTATGGAACGGTTTGGTTTATAAACACTAAAGAAGATAACAACCGGCAAGGAAAGATGAAAACCCCCACCCAAGAAGCATAACTGGTGGTGGAACTAAATTATGACATTTTGAAGACCATATATAGTCTTCAAGCAGAATTGCAAAGTTTCAGAGAAGATAGTCTGAATGAGAGAAAAGAACAAGCAGCCATTAATGAAGCATTGCTGTGAAAGATGATGAGAGGAATCCCGCAAGGGAAACCCACTCATTCCACAAACAAGTCCAAAATGGAGCCTTACCATAAACGGACCAACATCCCAAGAAAATAATAAAAAGAGGAATGTACCACTAGTACAAAATAAGAAATTAATGACTAAAATCAGGCTATAAACGACTATTTTTGAGTCGAAGACTAATAATAGCTAATTTCCACTATATTATAGTTAGTCATATTTCACTTAGTCATTAATAGATTGACTTATTAGTCATTGATTTAGTCACGGATTTAGTCACAGATTTAGTCATTGATTTAGTCACTGATTGTAGCAATTAATGACCAAATATACAACTAAATAAACTACTAGATGATAACATATTAATGACTAAGATAAATACTACTAGATACGGGAAATTAGCTACTAATAGTCTTATATATGTGAATTTAGTAATTTTTGTAGTCACAAATTTATGATAGGGTACGGAGGAATCAAACCACCAACCTCCTGCCTATAATTAGGCAGGTGCTCTACCATTGAGCTAGCACCCTTCAAGAAGTTGTTATCACTTGATAATGATGATATTCAAACAAATTTTGAATCATTCAAACATACCAAATAATTATTATCAAGCATACACTAAAAACACTTGACAATGAAAAAACAAATAAGTTTTAAAAAATGATTGAAATTTTTATTTGAATATAAAATGAAACTCAAGCCTAGAACATATTCATTATATAGTGCACTAAAGTTGTTAATATCAATCAATAGTAATATTGTTCCAATTGGTTTCAACATAATTAAATGTTTAATTTGGCAACCTCCACATGCCTAGTGCAATTTTTTTTGATCTACATTTATGTTGCAATGCAGTTTCTGCACACTTGGTCCTATAAAGCTATGTATATTGACCAACTGCACAACATAGAACTATCTCTAATTTTTTATTCTCTACTAAATTCAATTGTAGTTTCTTGTACAATATACATCCCATGCCTGTACAATGTATATCCCATACCCGGTGAATATCAAAATCAGGGTGGCCTAGTCTACCTCCCCTCCCAAATCCCCAGGAGTATAATTCTCTTGAGGCAGTCACACCTACACTATGGAACTTTGCAGCAGCAATATCCCTTGTAAGGACGCCTTGAAGTGCATCCACCTTGTATGGTAACTTTTGTATGTCATTATTTCTGGTTCCAAGTTGATAGTTGGCACCATTTCCCAAGCTGAGGAGATCTGTAGTTCCTATGTATAGAAAAGGGACAAACATGAAAAATTAATGCATCAAGAATCAATCCTAAAAATTGGTAATGAGTTCTTGTTTAGTCACATGGAATTTAATTTCATATTATAAAGCAACACTTTTCTACATGTCAAAAAGTTCCAATTCAACATCTACTTGTCAACAAAGTCACGAAAAGCCTACCTGCATTGTTTTCTTTAGAAACAACCTGTTGCATTGAACCAAAAAGCATATCAATTGGTGTTTGAGCTTTAGAGTATTCCAATGTGAGAGAAACACCAGTTTCAATGAGCACTCCAACCACTTCAAGATGCCCAAAATGTAGGGCCCTGTGCAAACTACTCCACCCAGATTCTCCATCGTGAGGAACAACAAGGATAGAATGAAAATCATACAATTACAGTGCACAAAAAAAGCCACAAATTATGTAGAAAACAGATGCTTTGAAAAATTAGTACCAACTCCAAAAACTCCAAAATAAAGTTTTTTTAATATTTATAAGTAGATAAACCTTTAAAAGAAGTAAAAAGAACAAACCAAGAGCTTTTTCATAATAGACCATCAAGGTTCAGAATTGATTTTACCTTAATTTTGAATTGGAAAATTTCACATATAATACCTAGGAGTACTCAATATAGTTTCTATAAAGGAATTCAGGGATCCTAAATTCATGACAATGCATAAACCTTCCTAACAAAACTAGCTCAGAATAAAGATTTGCAAGGCACCCAAATAAGCACTATGTAGTACAAAACACAAAAGTTGTTCAAAAGACATTTTAAACTTAAATAATTCCATACACAACCATTTCTACTGAAACCCTTTTTTTCAATAAATATTTTGCATTTGGGATTTTTGGCAGTTAATAATATGTTAGAATAAACTAGACTCATTTTCGACAACATGTTTTTAATTATAAATAAATTATATGAAAGTTGTCATCGACAGAATGTTGTGTTCTAGTGGTGAAGATGGCGTTGTGTTAGGCTATGTGCATGTTCTTGCGGATTTTGATGGAAGAGAACCTATTTGTTGTTACCTCTTAGTCAAATGAAAGTGATCATGTTTAGTGGTTTGCCCCTCAAGGGCCAGGTGAGCTTGTGCTACCCAACCTTTTTGTCCAATTCTAATGTAGCTTAATGAAATGGAAGTGATCATGTTAAGTGGTTTGCCCCTCCAGTTTTGGGTAAGCTTTTGCTTCCCAACCTTTCCAACCAGTTCTAATGCTTCGCTTTGAATTTAAAAATTTCTTTCCAAAAATACAATTTAAAGAAAGTTGGGATGTACTTACAGTTAATGAGAAAGGGCCTTATTAAAAAAATTGGGATTTTTAATGTCACACCCCCATAGCTTTCGGCTGAGAGAGTCTAAGAAAACTTACCAAATGCGTTTTACCTCCTTTGTAAGTTCCTACCCATAAGAAGTTAAGGATTTTATGTCTTAACATCATCAATATGGACTGGAGCACTAAAGCCAAAGAGAACCAATAAACATGAATTGGTACTGAGCTAGATCTAATTAAGGTAATCCTCCCTCCAATAGAGAGAAATTTAAAGGTCAGTTCCCAATTATTTTTCTACTTTTCTAACCAGCCATAACAAATCTTCGAAGGAGTAACTACTTGGCTTGAGCATATATCCCAAGTATTTCATACAACAATCATGCTCTACCACTTTACAAGGAAAGAGAAGAGCTAAATGGGAAATTAACTTTTATGAACCTAAATTCTTAGAGATCACCTCCATTCCTAAAGCTGAACAGAAATAGAAAATGCCCGCTTAAAAAGAGTTCCACTCCTCAATACCCCCTTTACCAAAAAAGACAAATCATCCACAAAAAGCGAGTTATATGTGGGATAAAAGAAATTTTAAATCTTGAAAGTCTCCCTGGTTTTTTGGTAGCAACCAACATTATGTTTGAACCATCAATGACTAACAAGAATAATAACGGAGAGAGGGGTCACCCTTTCCTTAATAACTCTTAAAAAAATTGGAGGAAGAAGTGAGTCTAATTTCTGCTTTTGATAGGGAGGAAGAAGTGAGTTTAATTTCTGCTTAGTTACACTTATTAACCAATAAAAATAAAATATTGTGAATTAGATTTTATGGCTGCATAAAAGGGATCCAAAGAATCCCAAAGACCAACAATTTTATGAACACATTATACCTCAGGATACTGGCCAACAAAAATAAAAAGATTTTGTTTATCCCCCTAGACTGTTGCATCATTGTTAAGTGTTGATAAAAGTTTGATGGCATGCTCACTAATAACAGAAGATGAGGCTACTGCAATTATTGTTACAATAAATGTGATCGAACTCTTTCCTGATGCCCTCGCGTCATGCCAGGGATCATGCGACACAATTTTATCCTCATCAACACAATCAAGCTACTGAAGTTGTTTGGCATCAATAACTAGGCAATGAATGACAGACACAGACTGAAACAAGAAGCCATTTTTTGTTATTCAGGAATGCAGAACTCACTCTACAGTCTATATTGATTTATATAAGTCTAAATAAAACCTTATACATAGAATGGTCCAATGTGGCCTGCATCACTATTCTAACTACGGATTTCTACAACAATATAAAATTCCAAGCACCTATATACCACAAAAAAATATGACACCAATATAATATCTCGACAGTTGTAGTTGTTCGATGAAAATTTTGAGTTATTCCATGCTCAGCATCACCCATGTTCCCTAAAATGGTAAAAAAAGAAGCAAGTAATCCTTGGGATTTACAACCAACCAATAAAGGAAGTCAGTACGCTAGCCTTCGTTGAGCTCACCCCCATAGGCTTATGAATGGAATACAAGAGAGACAAGCTCCCTGGATAGTGTAAGAAGAAAAAGCTATTGGTAATAGCAATCCAAGGAAGCCATCCTGACTTCAATGCAATGCAAGCCATGTACATTGTCCCAAAATGTTGTTGTCAAGGAGGAATGACATAAAACTACTAAAAAATACTATCTAAAGGCTATCACAAATAACATGTTGTTACAAGACATCTTAAATCACCATAAAAATATTCTTTCAATCACAAAGCATGGTTACATATTCTAATATTTTCTGTTGTCCAAGCCATGTGGAGGAACCATCCCAAAGCATACAATCCAACAATAGAGAGCTCGAAGGATGCTGAGAAACTGAGTAGGGTCTCCAATCAAACAACCTAATCTCTACAATTGCAAGGCCAGATCTAGAGCAGAACATAGGAGGGTGGCCTATCTCTCCCATATGGGGAGGAAATCCAGGAAAGAAAGGAAATTGCAGTGTGAATATTTTTAATTTTATTTCACTAAGAAAATAGTTAATAACTTAATGCCTTAGAGTCTGCACCTACCCTACTCAAAGTTCTTTTCAAGCTACAATTTTTGCGTTTATAATCAGGTATTTCATTAAGTTTTCATTGATTGATTGTTAATATGGGGCATCGCTTATAAACCACTACATTACAAAATAAATTATCAAGGAAAGATCACAATATAAGAAAGACTCTTGAGATAAAAAGATGAATGTGCATTACATACAAATGGCATGCATCCATCTGGGAGCTAATAAAATTGATGTTACAATGGTTGAATGTTGGAGAAAGAGGCATGGTTTCTACTATTCTTAATGCATATGAGATTATAATTCTTTTGACAAGTAGCATACATTTTATGTCATGATTGGAAGGCCACCAATTTAAACCCATGAATATGAGGAACTGCAATTTCAAAAAAATTAGATGGGTCATGCAATCCAAATTCCTCACATGTAACTGAGATCCTAAATGCCTTCAATATTAAATGCCTTAAAGAGATATTATATAAATTTATTGAAATAACTTAATGGAAAATTTGCGCCATAAATACATGTTTATGATTATTGAAGACATTCTTCAAATGGAACACAATGAAAAACCAAATCAATATTTTCTGTTGTCTATGGTTGGACTAGAAGTTTGAAGAATTTGAAGACATATTATGTTTTCCTTGCCAATAAACTTGAACACAGAGAGGAACATTATAAGAATGTCAAAATTTTAAACTCAACTTTCTATTGTTTCTCACTTTAATACTGAGCAATAAATTCATCTTAAATATCTTCTTTCATTTCATTGAATCCAAAACATTACTAAGAATCTAAATGCAGCATCACTAGGATATGGAATTCAAATTTGCACTACTACTATTGCAAATGTGCAAACTTGATATACCTATTGCTCCAAGTGGGTGACCAAGGGTAATAGATCCACCATTTGCATTGACCTTTTCTAGATCCAGCTCCAATTTTTGACAATAGTATACATACTAGGAGGAAAATTCCTAATATAGAAAACAGATAAATGCCAGTTTACAAGCAATTCTCAAGAAAAGTTCTAATTGCATATTAATAAATGCACCATGCAAGCTGTAATCCAGCACTTGTTCCAATAAAAGAAACATCATATTACATAATAGGCTATAATTGGGTAATAAAAGGTCCCTTGACATGCCCAAAACAAAGAATCTAAAATACTTAAATTGACAAGGAAACCTAAAATTTCCAAATAGAGCGATTTCTCATTTTGTGCACCGAAAAATAGATTCATAAGAAAGTAACCTTACATAAGTTTTGGATTGTACGCTAAACATGAAGATGTAAGGTCTTGTTAGAGAAAAACACCATTTTTCATATTATATACCTTTATCATAACAGCTGTCAGCACACCGTTGATGTTATCTTTCTAGTACTCTGATTATCTTTCATCTATTGATATGCTTTTAAGTCTCAACCAATAATGTTAAAAATATGAACAATGCTAGCAAGAGTCACACAGGAATGGGTTCATGATCTGAAGAGCAATTCAGTAGGGAAAAAATGACATGCATAAATGTGTACATAAATGGTAATGGTGAGTGGCATTGCCTTAGTTAAAGGAAATCTCTCAAATAAGAGTTGCATCCATTGTCAGTGATTGAGCACTGCAATCTGCAAAGGGTATTATGTGCTAATCATGGTAGGCTAAGAAAATAAATGGTGTATGAATTGTAAGTAGGATTTTGGACTGATTTGGCTATAGTCATGAAAAATAAAAAAATAAAAACATCCTCATTTAACTTAGAACTAGTAGCATGCTTGATACTTGCAACAATCAACATAAAACAAACAGAGCCACAGATAACAGCTTATGCATTTCACTGCAATATTCAATGTCTTAGTCTATACAAAGCACAATATACTACTAATGATAAAGATGCAAATATTGTTGGACATGAAAGACGTCTTATCATTCACTTATTCCTTGCTATATTGTAAGTCATCTAAGTTCTCAAAATATGCCCTAAACTTAAAGATTTTCTAATTGAATGAAGGAAGAATCCCTGAGCTGGATGCCCTTCAAAGAAAACGAGAAGAAAGTCTCTCTCACTTTAGGTGCTAGAAATTCCTACCTAAGTTAATTCCTCCAATAATATTCCAATAATATATCCATGGTTATAATAAAATGTGGTACTCATTTTTCACTTTTTTTCTAACAGATTTTATGTAGTCATATTGAATATATAGGAGCAGTAATGTAGGAATCCTTTTTAACAACAAATACCTTTATAGACATGAATTTCATTTCAAGTATACTGCATATAAACAGAGGTTCAAGTATCCCGCATGCATGAGAAAGGTAGGCTCAGATAGGATGCAACATATCATATGTCCCCATACAATGTGATAGCTGATTACCTGAGAATATCTATTACCAGATCTTTCCTATATATTAGTTATATAGGCAATCAGTTCTTTTCTCCTTATCTTTTCTTTATCTTTCCCATTTAACCTACTTTTCTCTTGTATATATATTTCCTCTGAATTGAGAATTAATAGGACCATTTAAACCACTATGAAAAGGAAGCTTTAATGATACATCTCTACCAGATTTAAATATTCCTTAAGCGAGTGTAAAAACATTGACAATGTAGAAAGCATTCCAAGAACAATCTGCTTTGTTGTGGAAAACAAAGTCTTAACACTGAAAATCCAGAACATGAAGTGTAAGTATCTATCACTTGTGGAGAGCATAAGCTCTTATAATTTCTCATTTAAAATAAAATCATGATAAGAATTAGAAACTTATGTGCCTATCTATCAACAATGTAAATATTATATAAATGTATGTGCTCCAAAAGGAATAAGAATTCCATGAATTTGCAGTCTTGATGATTTTCTCTCTAAGAGAAAGGCCCTTATATCGTTGAAAATGCCAAGGTCCACTAATGATTGGCCATCAAAAAGAGAAAAAGAAAATCACATTAGTTACATATTTTATTCACTATGCATGCAAAGAAGCCACATTTTAACACTTACATATTTTTGTTACCTTCAAATTTCAGCTAGGTAAGAATAGTAGCCAATTAGCAAAATCTCTCTTTATTCCTTAACTTATTACAAAGAATTGCCAACAAAATTGAAATTGCACTTAGATAGCTCTGACAGAAAAAACAATCAAGAACAATATTGTGGTTCTTCAAATTAGATGACAACTGCCAGATAATAAAATTACCAAACCCATACATGTTCCTTAATTACAAGGTTCAACTTAAAGGAATTAAGAAAACCGGAAATTTTTCTAAACTTGTTTTCAAAGTGATACATCCAAAATACAAATAATAGTCCTATCCCAACTAGAATAATGAATTGAAGGAGTTTTGATCATCACGATGATCATGGAGGCGGATAGTTTCAAAAATTTCTAGGTGAAAAGTGTTTTATTAATGAAGAGAGTTAAGGAAAAGTGTTCAAATATGAGATGGAATATTCCCACAAAGAAGACAATAGAAATCACTAAACAAATAACCAATAGGGAAAATAACCACAAATAGCTTCAAGAACAAATGAATCAGTTTTGGAGGTCAATCTATGGAGTATTTGCACCACAATTTTAATCCTTTTACGAGCTAATGAGTTTACATTATTTCAGGCATTTCCTTGTGTTTCACATGGATTCTAAATCAATTGGATAAGAACAATAGAATTGGACATTTGTTAAAGTGGATCAAGTATAATACCTCATTTGTTTAAAAAAGATCAATATCTCCAATTTGTAGTCTAGCTACTTTGACTGTTGCTAGGATTGCTACAGCTAGACCAATTCCCATTACGGTTGGATCACATCCAGCAACTGCAAAAATCCTGCATAGATTTAAAATGACAGTTTAGGTAATAAAAATATATGTACCATTAAAAAGAATTAACCAGAAGCTTCGTACCTGAAAACTCCAAGAATGGGCAAGCCTTTCTGCATTGCAAAAGTCCTCTTCATAAGCAGTACTGCACCAGCTCCATCAGTAACTTCTTGGATTGAATTCCCTGTCAGGAATCAAATACATGTGACCAATAGGCCTAAAAGAAAGAAATAGTTCTACTAATATCTTTGGCTACATTAGTGTGTCCAAATACTTCCCACTAACAAGCTAGAAAGGAATCCTAAAATTAAGCACCCTACCTACAGTGGTGTTTCCACCCTTCTTAAAAGCAGGCTTGAGCTTTGCAAGATCAAACATGGATGCATTTGGTTGAATCCCATCATCAACAGATATAGTCATAGGTTTTATTTGACCAATTTTAGCATCAACAAACTACACATGAAATCAAAGGACAAGTAATCATGCAAGTTTGTCTTCTTATATCACATCTATTGGAATTGCATAATTTCCATCATTTCCATTAGAATCTTGATTGCAAATTTGATTTAGTGTATTGTGTTCCATTAACCTAAGTCTATACTAGGATGATTTCATCTTTAAACCTTCCTGCTGCTGCATTTTTATGAGACCGTACCTGTGATAGACTTGAAACCTTAAAACTAAAGCCCTTACATGGAAAATAACTCATTTTCATTCACATGAAAATGACACATGGCAAGATGGGCAATCCTATGTGTTAGAGGTTCCCCAAAAAAGAAAATATAGTACTGTGTCATTGGGAGCTAGGTTTTTAAGACAAAAGAAATTACCGTAGCTTGATCTTGGCTCTCTCCTAACACCCCATATTGCATAGCAACATTTTCAGAAGTGATACCCATTGGAATCAAGCAATCTTACAAGATCTATCTAGAGAAGGATCTTACAAGGCTCCAATTTTATTTTAAGCATGATCAAGCACAAGTAGTGGCCACTAAAGAGGACAACGAATAGGAGGTTATTCAATACTTTAAGGAAGTGATTTGTGATTCTCCACTTTTGGGGCTGTCACATCGAAGGAAGTGATTTGTGCTTCTCCACCTTTGGGGTTGTCACACTCTTGGATGGCTAAATGATGACTTTCACAATTTGGTCATTTCCATGTGATTTTCAATATGTTAATTCTGAGCATGATCTTGTTTTCCTCAAAAAGACACATGAAATCCATGAAATAATGGTTTCATTAACTCTAGATACCATGAAGACTTGACTTTTAAAAAGACAAACAAAGATATGTGGGTGTCTGTGGCTCTAGGGGAGTTGCTATAAAAATTCCAATCCCTAGGTGAATACTGTCCTTATGTTCTCAATCAAACAAAATGTTATTTTTTTCATAGCATAAATCAAACAATATCTATAAATTAAATAGCAGATGTGTAAAACAATTACACACATAGGGAATTTCTCCTTCAAATCCGCTTATTATTAAAATCATCAAAGATTACATTTTGTAGGGATAAACTCTTATCCATAAAAAATGGTTCCCTTTAAATATATGTAATAAGTTGGAGATTATCCAAATGCAGGAAGAAGTGAGAAATAGTGCCCAAAACTATGCATAGAACATAATCTTATCTTGGTATGCGGCCTCATAGCATTGGTTTTCTGTGGAAATGCTTGGTCAAAACATTGGTTGTCTACAGAAACCATAAATCTTCAAGGGAATTTGGTGGAAGAGTGAACTTCCTTTGTAAATATTATGAATCATAGTGCTATCACATTATCCGAAGATGAAGATCAAATTGAATGGACAAAGAACAGTGGTATAGGGGATTACATCATCAAGTTAGGTTATGCATCCAAAATTGAAGAAGATTTGGTGGAAGAAAGAGTTTGGTTGTGGAGAGATGTGGAAATTGGCATGCCTTTTTAAAACTAAAACTATTTTACGACTCACTTTAGCAAAAAAAACTCTAACATGGGATAATGGCCAGAAGGGAAATTAGGAAGGGCTTGATAGGTGCATTCTTTGTAAGACTAGTGCTAAGTTTGTAGACCATTGTTTGCGAACTACACATTTTATTTGATTGTTTGGAAGGAGGTTACCCAAGCTCTAGTGGGTTTAACCAAATGGAACAAGATGTCTCTGGTTCACTGTCTCCTAGACTGGATAACGGATAAAGGAAGTTACCGACTTCTAGGTACTTCCTTCTCTATTCATATATAGAATTTGTTGAACCAGGTGCCAGATGGTCTTCCAGTATTTGACCTTTACCCTTGTCTAGATAGCCCATAGGATCAAATTGTCAATGGATCCCAAAAAAGCAACTTGACAGAATCTTATTGATGCCAAGTATAGATCATGAAAAACCTTGGGGATTTTTTAAAGGAACAAGTCAAATGATCTCGGGTATATGTGATGCTGGGGCTGTCCTCTTGCTTAGATTCAAAACATTATTTTCATTTAAAGTGCACTACTGGGAAAGAAAACAGGGTAGAACTTTATGCTTTATGGGTTTTGTTAAAAGCTGCAGAGGAGAGAGGTTTGGAGCACTTCTAAGTCTTTGGTGACTCAAAACTCATGAGTCATAAGAGATTGGGAAAATCAACAATGCAACATTGGAAACCTAGGTCTAAATGCTATTATGAATCAAGAAAAGGAAGTAAAAGAACCTTTTGGGTCTATTTCATTTACTCATGTTTACTATTATTTTAAAACTCAAGCAATTTTTTTTATCTAAAGAAGCCTTGATCATGTAGGAATATTTCTCCTCTTATGGTGAGAGAACTTCAAGCTTTCGAGGAACATGGTGGAATCCCTAAGAGATAGAAATATTTTTTATTTTCATCAAGTACTTAATAGTTTGACTTCTACTATATTTAACCAGGAGAAGCTCTCAATTTACACCTTGGGATTTCTTGGTGAAGAAGAATAGTGGTGGGATAACTATTCTCATGCACTAAAAAATAACCCTGTTAGAATAAAGGAGGAAAAAAATGAACTTGTCTAATCTAGGAGCCTTGTAGGGGGATGATATACAACAAAGTTAGAATATACACCAGGAAAACATGGGAGTGGATAGGGAACATGTCCATTGTGTCAGAACACATAGTAAAACCTTACTCCTACTAATACAATTCTCATATTCTTACTCAGTTTGGAAGGAACTGAGGTTCAAATAGGCTTGAGAAATTAATAGAAAAGGGAGATTGGTGTGAAACAAATTAGAAAATACTTTCAAAGCCTTACTACTCATTGCTGCTTGGGGAATATGGTTGGTAAGTAACTCCAGGTTATTTTAAATCATAGTTTTCATCCACATGTCCATGCCACTCAAACTATGCCAATACTTAAAAGTTTCAAGTGGGTTTAGTATATCAAGCCTCCAAGGGGAATACGAAAATAAGTCATATAGATAGAATTGGAGCTTGGGCTTACTTTGGAGTTACTGAGGGGGATCCTTCCTTCGGGGGTGATGGAGGAAATTTGGGGTCTAAAATGGGCCTCCTAAGGAAAATAATAAAATAATAGTCAAAATAATAAAATAATAGTTATTAATTTTGGAGGAAGAACGAAAAAAACTACTTTTTGTGTTCGTATTTTTGACATATCTCCCTGTGTTTTTACTCAAGTTCTAAGTGGGAGAGCTCATTGGATGCGGAATTTAATTCCGCATCCAACGAGTACCCACACTGCATACTTTTGGCAGACCCTGCTATCCCAAAAACAAGAAATACCTGAAAAAAATGTGATGATGATGTCATCATCACATTTTTTCAGGTATTTCTTGTTTTTGGGATAGCAGGGTCTGCCAAAAGTATGCAGTGTGGGTAGTTGTTGGATGCAGAATTAAATTCCGCATCCAATGAGCTCTCCCGCTCAGAATTTGAGTAAAAACATAGGGAGATATGTCGAAAATACGAACACAAAAAGTAGTTTTCTTTTATGACAAATATGTCAATTCAACCATTATGGTTGACTCATTTTCTTGAAATTCTATTGGTTCTTGAATTCCAACTCACAAAATGTATTGTTGGCGCGTTTTCTTATAAGGCCCATTTTAGACCCCAAATTTCCTCTAATGAATATGGTTGGTAAGTAACTCCAGGTTATTTTAAATCATAGTTTTCGTCCACAGGTCCGTGCCACTCAAACTATGCCAATACTTAAAAGTTTCAAGTGGGTTTAGTATATCAAACCTCCAAGGGGAATACGAAAATAAGTCATATAGATAGAACTAGAGCTTGGGCTTACTTTGGAGTTGCTGAGGGGGATCCTTCCTTGGGGGGTGATGGAGGCATTTTATATACCCGTGATACAAATTATTGAAAACTCAAATTTGGTTTGGGAGGGAGAACCAACAATAGAGTAGAGCTTCTAGCACTAAATTTGCTTCTAAAATTAAATGTTGAAAAGAGGATCCATAAACTTTAGGTGATTACCACTATGAGAAATTTGCAATTAACACCCTTTTTTTATGTAATCATCAATATCAAAAATTCAATCAATGCAGTCTCTCTTTTGCATGTTTATAAATAAATGAACACCATTGTTGATTCATTATCAAAATTGGGTGTGCTGATGGCTCCAAGGACTTCTGATATTTGGGCTCAATAGGAAGTGTGCATAATGAATATGATCTAGGACCCTTCATTTGATGTCTTCATTCTTTCTTCTGGACTAAATTCCAATGTTTGTTTTGTTTTCTGTATTTTCACTTTCTATCAGCTGAAGTCTAGATGTTGAATTAACAATTGTAATGATGTAGTATTTGATTCTTTTTTAACCTATAATGCTCTGTATAAGGAGTTATTTTTGAAAGATGATGTACAGTTTGACTCTTTATAATCCACCTTTCTGGATCCTGATTTTTCATCTAAGTGGGACTCAATATGTAAATTTTGATGAACAATTTATAGGTTCAAATAGATGACGTTCGAATAATGGCCAGGGAGATCATTGGCTGACATCATGGTTCCCTCAATTGAAAATAAGAAACTTAAATACCATTCTATTGCAGATTCCTAAGGGGGGTCTTAAAGCAGATAACAATTCCTGAGATTTTAAAAAATTGGAGTCTTTGATTGGGTTGACATCCGAGATGATGAAGGTGGGTGCCAATTTTTTTGTTTGGTTGAGTTTCATGATGGCCTAGATCCTATTGAAGTCATTTCATCCCTATAACAGCTAATCTGGGCAAAACTGAGCAAGTTTGTGTAGTAGCGGAGGGTCAACATGGATGGATATGAACATTCTTAGAAATAAAGGAATTCTGAGATATTTACAACAACAAGAGAGGCTCAAATTATAAGTTAGGACACTCTCTAGATAGAGCTGGGCAGTTTTGAGGTGATTCTGGGTTGGAACCAGCTGCAAATGACCTTGATTATCAATTCTAGGTGCACCCTGATCTACTGGAAGCAACAAGAGAAACAATTATGGGCCCCTTTAAGGACTGTTTTGGCTTTTAGGGAGTAATGTAAAGCGAATATGGGCATGTTCTTAGGATGCTTGGTTTGTTGCATCCCTAAAATTAATAAAAGTAAGTCATAGCAGCAGCACAGAGAAAACAATTGTAAGGTCTAGGAAAGAAACATCCCCAAGTTGGTGACAAGGAATATGGTGAACTGCACGCCACAGTCAAGAATGACAAAGGTGGAATTTTGCCAAATTTGTCAACTAGAAAAGATAATTCAGAGAAAATTCCAAGCAGTTCACGAACAAAGATAATTCATAGAAAAGTGAATGTAGCACTTTTCTCACTGGTGCAATTCTCTGAATGTAGCACTTTTCTCACTGGTGCAATTCCTCCTGAACTTAGAAATTTGAAAGTTCAAAATAATAGTAATTTCCAAGTTTCCATAGAACTAACGAAGTGTGTCATAAATAAGTAAGTCACTTGATGATGTGAGAAAATGAGACCTACTTGAACCGTGGTTGTATTTGTCCCTTGTTGAGGTTTCCATACTGATATATTGTAGCATAGCCTATCTTGAGTTTTAATGTAGTCTTGCGCCTCATAAGCCCATTATAGATTCATCAACATTACACTTATATATTTTTAGTTAGCCAATTTTTTTGCATCAAATTTTCTCTTTCATGAATTTAGGTTATCATTTACTACAAGGATGCACAAGGCTAATTATACATTTATAGAAATCATCTAGTACATATCTGTAACAAACTTTCACCCCTTCAAGATATGCATTCCCCAAAGAGATGAAATTCCCTTGCAAGATTGTTAGGCATTAGTTAGTTGTTGGTTGTTCTTGATTTGTTCTTATTTTCTGAATCCTTGTTTTTCGAATTCTTATTTTCATTATAGAAATGAGGTTCTTTGCAATGCATTCACTCTATTTATCTTATGAATTTTTTATTTTAAAAGAGAACATTTTTGAAAATGAGGTTTTAAATGCATGGTTAACAGATCTTTATAGTTTTCAATTACAAATGGAACATTGGAACATGCTTACTTGTGGTACACAGTTATTTAAAAACAATACACAACTATTCACTTGTGCCCCTATATATATTGTATTGGTTGTTACATGGTATTTCATCACGATAAGCCATAGGAAATTATACCTTAGGATGATGTATTAAGTTGGAGAGAATTCTGAACATAGCATGATCATGGTGAAGTCCAAAAAGGTTACAACACAAAACAATTTGTGGAAATAGTTATCTCTAGTTATATGTGTGTATATTTTCTACTCTAATTGGTGAGACATTTGCTAAGGATTTTAATGTGTGTGTGTGTGTGTGATGCCTTACAAGTATTTACTACATGTCAAGGTAATATAAATCTTTCTAGGTTATGAAATGAGCTGAGCTTATGTGTGAGAGGATCCCAGACACTAGAATCCAGATAGGCATCTTCTGGTAACTATATGGTAAAGGAGGGGTGTCGCATATAACTTATCTTTCAGTATATAAGCATTAGTGTTGACCATACAGTGCCAACCATTGGAGGAGAAGCATGAGAGAATTTTGCCCAGCAATACAATTTTCCAATAGGTGCAACAAAGTGCAGGAAATGTTGGATTTAGTCATCTCATACTGTGATAACCCCAAAATTTCATAAAAATTTAAATTTTTTTAAGGTGACATAAAATGTTTGAAATCGCAGTTTTAGTAACTGCTAGTGGTTAGCAGAAAATGAAACAGTTTAAAAATTTGTAATGATTAGTTTCAAGTACAGAAAAACTAATCAACTTTAATTTTTATAAGTTTTATAAAAATGACTTGTATTTAGTCGTTTCTAGTTGTACGGATGATTTACTTTTATCAAGTAGGTGAGAAAACCATGTTTGAAATTGGGGCTTACTTAGCAACCTGCTAACTCAAATGGACTGCTGGTTCTTACAAGTTCAACAAGTAAGCGTTAGAACAAGTAGGAGTTTATTTTGCATTAATTCGAGAAGTACTTCTTTATCATGATAAGATGCTAGAGTATAAATTGATTATTAAAATGCAAGGCTTCGATGAAGTAAAATAATTTCCTTCATTGTTTTGGATCTAAGACAGTATTTATATTTTATCCATAAGGACTATTATCCTTAACATACTTAGTGCCATTGACCAGAATGAGTTCTACCAAGGTTTATTTCTATCGTAAAGATTATAATACCTAGTCAATTATAAATTCTTCCAGTGAGAATAGGGCTCATGATCTTGACATATAAATACTTTTACTGTGTCATGATCTTATTGCTATTGTCATGTTTAATACTCCAAATGTACTACTTTTTATGCATGAACATAATCCCATGATTTTCAAAGGTAAAAGTTTATAATGAGTTATTAGCTTTATTATGAGAAACTCTTGCAAAATGGTTTGTCTTCAGTCTCCTTGAAGACTCCTTCATTTATCAGTTTCGAGTTTTAAGTGGAGAATTTTAGAGTTCTTCAATTTATAAATGAACTACATATCTCTACCCTACCTTTTCTTTACTAGTCGTGAACCATACCAATTTGTTTGATTGGTTTGCTAGTATTATTATCCTTTGCTTAGTTACTTTACAAGATATAATATTAATCTTTAGGTTATCGCCATGATACAAGTATTATTGAAATAATACAATACCACATTGTTTTATAATGTTACCATATAATTTTGCTTGTATCTTAAGGTAGATTTACTACCTAACAACTACTCTCATATAGTCGAAACTAAAGGTAAAACAAATTATAAATTTCGTTTTTATACTATATTAGATCTAAAGCATGGTTTAAACAATAGCATGATTGTCATTGTAAGTAATCATAAGAGCTAGTTAAAGGGTCGATGGAAAAGTTAAGATGATGAGCAAACACAAGAACGTTATACTATGGTCAATGGCATAGATTTCATTATTAGCAATGATAGAAGTCCTTAAAATAGTCTATTTGCATGCTGTAAATTATTTGCAATGATATAATTCATCCTCGGTGGTATGCATCATTGACATTAGAAAATGACCCACAGATGGTTAAAATTTTGGAAGGGAACATGGTCCATTCTCCTCCATGCATTGGTGACTTCAAAAGAAGTGAAACCCTACTTCTTAGCATTTGGCTCTCAGGGTTTTTCATCTTGCAGGATGCACTGTGAGGTTCCATGCAGCCATGAGAGGCCTGCTCCTTCCTTGTTGTTGGCTCCATAGTCTGCATTATTGTGTGAAGTGGTTTGGGTATCTTAGTTTGTAATCTCAGTTTCTCCCGTGGGTAAGTTTTACTGTGTGAGTGGTTTTCACTGCTTCGCTTGGCTTGAAGCCTATAAAGGATTTTACCCTATCACTGCTTATTCCTTTCCTTGACCTCGTGGAGTTTGAAACTGTCTCTTGCTACCTCTGTCACAGAGTTGGCTTAAAAGTATTTCCTTGCTTCTAGGTTTTGTGCATTCTAGTTGGATGGTTGTATCTTCTTTGCTCTGCTTTCTTCTTGCTCACAAGTAAAATTTTAAACTTTAATTCAAAATTCCATTTGTCAATTTATTTACTAGGTTAGGGTTTAAAAATTATGAACAGAGTTTTAATTTATTGTTTGAAACTATTTTTTTATAGGTACCTGCAATGACTCCACACTTTAATTGGAAAACAACCTCATGCTTCAATGAACTTCATGGCTTCCAACTGGTAAGCACCGGTCTTGATGTGGGTTCTTCCTACTTACGATATGGGTTGTTGGATGAATTTTCTAGTGGTTGGAAGCATGGCTTCGGATTCTCCATTGGTTAAGATATTTATTTTGTTTATTACTCATGTTTAAGTGAAAACCCTTGCGGTGTTTCGCCGGTAGCATAGGCTCTTGAGCCATTATGTGTATTTGGTTTTGGTTAAACAAATTCATCCTTACGGCTTAATGATGTAATACTGTCGATTTAAGAATATAAGAATCTTCGTTATGCTCAGAATTTTTAAAAGACCTCTATCGTTTGCATCAGTTTTTCTTTTACATGAAGACTGTGAACTGAGTTTTGTTCAACTTGTTAGTAGTGTATTTAGCTTACTATTAATATAAAAGATTTATATATATTTGGTTTTAAAAAAAAAGACCGTGGAACAGTCTAGTTGTATAGTTCGTGGGGTTTTTACTCTTACAGTTAGCAATGTAACTATTTATATTTTAATACAAGATTATTATGTATTTGGTTTTAATAGTAGAAAGGGTTTCGACCCTTTGATTCTTACAAGATATAAGCCTTCTTGGATTTGATATTTATATTGCACATGTTTAATGATTCTTGGTTTACATTGTTTGTTATTTACATATACATTTTATTTATTACTACTCTATAAGTTATATTTACTTTTAAGCTCTATATAGAAGATAAGGTTAATTTTTAGAACTTGACTTTTAAGGGTTTAAAAGGAATATTATAAACCCTACAGTTTATGACATTCGTGTTTCTGCCTTTAGTATTTCTTACTCTGTTTTTGAAAAATAGAATAATGAATGATGACATAAACTTACAAATAAAGTTTTGATACTACTTTTAAGAAAACAAAATAGGAAATCCTGAATAATTTTTACAATCTCTTACCTCTAAATTATAGTTAAGAAGTAATTAGGGTTATCGTTGACTGTCAGTAATTAATATACAAGGATTATAAAAGAATCCTTTGATTCTGAATGTAACATACTAGTCTGTAATGTTAATGTTTATAAACAGTTTTACTAATTCCTTTTTTTTTACATATTTTCTTGAATATTAGTTTACTTACCTTACTTTTGTTAACTAAGATATACTGAAATATTTATAATATTTACAGCTTTTTTTATACCTATTTCTTTTTATTTAGTTAGTTACAATAAATTAAAGTAGTCAATAAATAACACTGATATTAGTATAAATTATAAACCTTGAAGTAAATTCTATCTACTACTCATATTCAAATAAAAGAATCCTATATACTGTTTATATTTCAAATAAAAGAGTCATTTCATTTACCTAAGAAAGGCAACTGTGCTAGAGTACGACCTAAGTTCAGGTGTGGAAAAACACAGCTTGGAAATTTAATTTCTATCTGCTTCAGTAAATGCATACTCATTCCCATTTTTGCTATAATCTATAATTTTACTGAATCTAACATTTCACATTTACCTTTCATTCATAAACCCTAAGCATTTAACATGCATGTAATAGATAAACGAAGATTTACGTATCTAAGACAATAAAATAAAAATACAACCTGTTGATGTCAAGATGACAAAAGCTTAAGGAGGTTGTTCCTCCCAACCAAACTGCTGGAGAGCACTCAAACAACGCTTCCTCATGACCCCCGAGCCTATTCCTGGTCTTCTTGGCTGAGAACTGGGTGGAGAATGCAACTGTAAAACCTCTATCACATGATTGGTTCAATTACCTCAGTAATAAAAATCTTCTCTCAGCAGTATGATCTTCAGCTTAAAAACTGCAACTAGATCAATCTTAGCAGTTATCCCATCAAACACATTCCAGAATCCCCCCCATTGAATTTCTCTCAAGTAAATTCATTCACCCTGAATGATCAATTATCTAGAATGAGCAGCCTCAGCTCTCTTCAATGGGAAATTTTGTAGAGGTGCTTAGGTCTTCTGGGTCAGTTTTCATTAAATGAGCCACCCGCTCTTATTCCACTTCCTTGGGGAATCATGACCACAAATATTGGGAAGTTTCCACTTGCAACAGTTGGAAGTGGTTTGAGGATGCTGCCACATGTCAGTTTGCTCTCCACCCAGTCTCCTACACCAATTGACCAGTAAACACTCTTTTAACAACTCTCCTAAGGTGTTGTCTCCTCATTTATTTATTTATAAATAAAATATTCTGAATTTACATTAAATATTCTTGACCCGACTGGGTCATAAATTACAACTTAGCCTAAAATTTAACACAATGTTCCTCAAATAATATAAAATTGTTTTTGCAAATTGGGGCTTGTGACACATACCCTGGTTGGTTGGTAGGCATGCATACATGCCAACACTATAATTATCACTCTCTTCTTTGCGCTTGTGTTTTCAATCTGAAATAGGTCCTAACATAATATAACTTAGAAGACTACATTGCTTGAATTTTGCTACATTGTTGTGAAACTCGCATCTCATTCTTGTCAATCCAGGGAAAATATGTCACAAAACTAGTCTTGGAATCATATGGGAAATAGGAATGCTTATCTAAATAAATTTACAACATATAACTTTTCGGTTGCATCTTTGGATCACATTAGTGTGTATGACCTTTAAATAAGTACAGTGCAGAGTTTTATCCTACGTTTGGATTGTTTTTTACCATCTATTCCTCTTCAAGATTCATGTTTTGTACGTATGTTTAAAACATTTTAATACAATCAGGAGGCCAATTTCCATACCAGTTTCTAAGGAATTCATATAAAAGATGCAAAAACGAAATTGTAGCTGTTGACATTAAAAACATACAAAATAATGATCTTTACTAAACTAGAATTTCATGAAAAAAAACTCCTTAAACCTGGAATTTTGAAATACATGACTCCTTCTGCTAAGATGACAATACCCAGAAATCATATACAATTATGGGGGAAAAACCATCATTACCATTTAAATAAGAGAAAGAAAACTATATAAAAATCCATTTTAACTGAATTGGTTTGCAAACACTTTAATTATTCAAAAAAATATCTACATTCACTACAAAATCTTATAGAAGCATTTGTTAAACTTACATATTAGGATTATGGGAAATATTTTCAATAAAGTCTTCTTTGTGTGGATAAAATGAACCAATAATTCTTTCGACCACAACATATGTGCCCACATTGAAGTAAGTTCTGTATGATGCAATGCTGCACAACCCTCTCAAGCCATTTGATGGTTGTTCATTATGTTCACCACCAACATCAGGCAGAGAAGGTGGACCTACTCTACATAAAGTTCCATGCATCATTTACCACTTTGTAGGATGTAAGTTCCTAATAATGCAGCCCATAGAATTACGAAAAACCATAATTATTCACCTATAGTGAACTCAACAAATAATAGTACATCTTGTTAGAGTAGAATTTTAGTAGTAAACTATTTCAGTACAAAACCATCACAATACAATCCATGGAAAATAAGAGATTCCTAAGGAGATAATGTTAGTTTTCACTCCATGTATCTGACACAATGTCTCTAAGGTAAAAATGGAAAAAAGACTAAGATTATTCAAGCTCTAGATGTGACCATAAGAATAGTATGCATAGGTCATATTACACCTCAAAATGCATGCACATGCATTTGGAGGAATTATTTCCAGCAATGCAAATTTGTGTGAGGTTGCTGGCCTACCTCAGTAGCTAAGGAAACACATTAGGGACTGTTTTGACATTTTAATGTGCATACCTTGCAGACAGATTTTGAGCAACATTTGGAAAAATCAGATCCCATAGAGCCTACTATATAGGGATACGAATGAAAGAATTTTGTAGACATGTTGTCGCTATTACAAAAGTCATATGAATACCAACCTGTGTAGAGAAGCAATGAAGCTATTTTAGGTGAGCTAATGTGAGGATTTGGCTGCATCTTGGATATCTGCAAATCAAGAATGGTGAGAGCTCATCCTCCTGGAATAAGAGGGATAATGGATTTCGTGTAGCGTGCATGTCAACATCTATAGTCCCAAAGTTGAATTTGAAAAACTTCCATATTGTATTCAAGATGAGGTTGAAATACAGGAGGTTTTTCAAAAGGCTTGTAGAGAAATTTTGCTAGGGTATTGTTCGCTTCTGCTCCATTTTATAACTATCTTTCAATCTCCATCGACCAGATCCAACCACAAACTATGTAGGTGTGATAATGAAACTAATTAGTCCAAATAAAAGCATGAAATTGCGTCATTGAATAAAATGGGGCACACTGACTATTATTTCATCACCTATATTCCTTTGGTTTGGATGGCCATTTGTGTTCCTCTTGTATGGAAAGATGCAAAAAGTGGTGGAAAAAGTAACCCCCCCCCAGTTGAGAATTGTTCCTTTCTGCACACCAATTCGACTGCCATATCCAACATAAGCTAGAGGATCATTTGCATGCTTATGCTTTCCCTCTAATGGCAGATCAAAGAACTATTTTGATACCTCATGTCCGGCCATGAGAAGCTCTAGAGAAACTCCATGGTTTATCAGTTGGAAGCATCCCCAGTCTCTACATGCATCTAAGATTTCCTCCATAGCATTTCTTTGTCATTCGTCACAGAGACTAGAGATATCTATGATGGGTATCTCCTCTTCCACAAGCTTGTATTCTTAGGGTTTCTCATCATTAGCTCTCATGTATCTTGAAGGCACATAATTGATGCCACTCTGTACAAGACACTAGACAATATGGATTGGTTCAGGCCATTCCATTGGAAAACAACATGAAAAAGCTATCCACTACTAAATTAAGACAATTTCTAGCAGATTTCTCGTATAGCTTTCACTTCCTAGCCATCGGAGCATATATAATGTATCTATACCTTAACCTTCATGGAAAAAAAAATTAGGACATTTATCCAAAGAAACACAAACAATGTGATAGGTAATAACTCCCGATTCGTTTATTACATAGCCAAAAGCATTTATTTATACATTTCATAGGACGGTTGTGTTTCACATTTCACCCGGCATTTTCAGCTTCCTAACTATTCAGTTTTCTTTATTTATTTACAATAATCCCTAATGGATTATATTCTAACAATCCCCCTCTTAATCCGAAGGGGTGTTCATAAGTCCGAGCATGTTTCTGAATCTTTCAATTTGATCATTTGTGGAAAAATGTCGAAGATGGACTATCTTGGCCTCTACATGATGTCGAATCAAATGATACTTTGTGTTGATGTGTTTGGTTCGATCATGAAATCTAGGATTCTTAGCCAGCTTGATTGCAGAAGTATTGTCGACCAATAATGGAGTGGAGTTCTCTTGTTTTTCTTGCAAATCTTCAAGTATCTTCCTGAGCCATACTATTTCTTTCGTTGCTTCAGCTGTAGCCACATATTCTACATCTGTTGTTGAATCTGCCGGAACTGACTGTTTGTGTGATCTCCATGAGACAACTGCTGATCCAAGACTCATAGTTTATCAAGAAGTTGATACTCCTGTCTCCTTATCGCCATCAAAATATGAGTATGAGTACCCAATAAGTTTGAATTCATCCACTTTAGAGTACTTGAGTCCAACGTCTTGAGTCCCCTTCAAGTATCTTAGAAATCTTTTTGCAGCTGACCAGTGTCCTTCACAAGGTTTATGCATGAACCTTGAAAGTATGCCAACAACATAAGAAATATCTGGTCTATTTGTTGTAAGGTAGATAGGGCTTCCTACAAGTTGTTGATACTTGGTCGCATCCTCAAATTATTTTCCTTCGCTTGATGTGAGCTTCATTTTCTGTTCCATTAGAGTAGATATAGGGTTGAATTCTGTCATGCAAAATTTGTTTAGTAGTTCTCCAACATATTTTTTCTGAGATAGGAAAATATACTTAGGATGTTGAGTGACTTCAATTCCTAAGTAATAGTGGAGATGTCCCATATCTATCATTTCAAAGATCTTTTTCAAATATTTCTTTATGGATGCTATATATCTCTCATTGTTCCCTGTCATCAAAAGATCATCTACGTACACCACAAGATACAAAACAGATCTTCCAACTTTCTTTATAAACAGTGTTGCATCATCAAGATCAAAATGTTCTAAATTTAACTTCAAAAGATGCTTGGTTAACTTTTCATACCATGTGCGAGGTGCTTGTTTTAGGCCATACAAGGATTTGAGAAGCTTGAATACCTTTTGTTCTTTTCCTTTCACAACAAAGCCTTCTAGCTGAGACATGAACACATTCTCTTTCAAGTCTCCATTCAAGAAAGCAGTCGTCACATCCATTTGATGAACTTTCCACCCTTTCTAAGCAGCTAAAGAGAGTAAGGTTCGGATGGTAGCCCATTTTGCTGTAGGAGAAAAAGTTTCTTCATAGTCAATTCCTTCCTTCTGTGCATAGCCTTTTTCTACAAGCGTCGCTTTGTGCTTGTCAAGTGAGCCATCTGATATGTATTTGTTCTTGTACACCCACTTGCAGCCAATTGGTTTGGTTCCAACTGGAGGGTCAACCAGCTTCCAAGTTCCATTCTTCATGAGTGCATCATACTCATTCTGCATAGCTTCTTCAAAGGAAGTTGGTTCAAATTTAGCAGATAAATTAAATTCACAATCAAATGATACATCCATGTCATCACCTGAATTATCTGCTTCTCCTCCATGTCTTTTCGAACTTCTCGTTCCCGTCTTTCCAACTTCATCATGATGGACACTTTCAAGTGTCTTTGTGGCCCATTTAGGAATCTTCCGTGATGGTCCTGGTTGATCAGCTGGTGGTGCTTCATCATTGATTGAGAGTCTTTCAATTTTCTCAATCACATCATCCAGTTGAATCTCTTGATCAGGTGAAGTAGCAGGAACTTCTTCATGACGGGGAGTTGGTGCTTCATATGGAAATTCCAAAGGTTGATCCAGAATATGAATCCCCCCTTCAAGGTTTGGAATTTCATATTCATTTTCAAAATATTTCTTTGGATGAGGACAACTTTCCAAATGATCAAGCTGTCTCTCAATGGACTGGTCATTTTTATTAGTTTCAAGAAAAATTACATCTCTGGAAATAACAAATTTCTTGTTTACCTCATCATACAGATGGTATGCCTTGGAGTATTCTTCGTACCCCAGGAAAATGCATTTTCTGCTTCGAGCACCAAGCTTGTTTCTTTGCTCCTTTGGAATCAAGGCATAACAGGTGGAACCAAAAACTCTAAGATTCCTGACTGAAGGGAGATGGCCAAACCACATTTCATGTGGAGTCTTGTCATCAAGAGAATTTGAGGGACTTCTGTTTCTCAAATATGATGCACATTTTACTGCATCACCCCAAAACATTAGTTTTACATTCTTGAAAAACATCATAGAGAGAACCATATTCATTATGGTTCTATTCATTCTTTCTGCTGCACCGTTTTGTTGATGATTGTAGGGAACCGTAGTTTGATGTGCAATTCCATGTTGGCGAAGATAATCTTCAAAAGCATTTGAAGTGTATTCTTTCCCATTATCAGTACGAAGTGTACCAATTTTTGATTGTGCTTGTTTTTCTATCAATGCATGAAAGTCTTTAAATGTTTGAAATGCTTTTGATTTTGTCTTTAAATAGTAAATCCAGCACATTCTTGAGTAGTCATCAACAAATGTCATAAAATACTTATTCCCATTTGCTGAAGGAGTTGGAATTGGGCCACATAAATCAGAATGTACTAATTCTAATTTCCTAATTGCTCTGAAATTAGATTCATGGAATGGCAACTTACTATGTTTCCCTAATATACATGCATCACATTTGTTCTTCTCTTTGGGAATGGTGGGCAAACCAAATACACCATTCTTTCTCAACAAATGAAGACTGTTATAATTTAGATGACCAAATCTTGCATGCCACAATGAACTAGATGACATATTACCTTCTCCATGCTGAGAAAGGTAGGCATAGTTCTCAACTCTTGCAGATGAACCCTTTAGCTTCAGCAGCTTCCCATCTTCATATCCAGTCATGATGACTTGGTTGTCAGAGGAATTTCTTATTTCTACGATTCCATCAAACATGTGGATGGAATGGACTTGTTGTCGTATCTCCACCAAGGACAGCAGGCTTCTCTGCAACTCTGGAAGATAAAGAACATTTTTCAACAAGAAATCAGGGAATCCAGGCATCTTTAGTCGAATGGTGCCCATTCCCTTTGGTTTAAGACTAGAATTATCTGCAAAGTAAACTATGCCATCTATTGTTTCATTAAGTTCTTCAAAACAGTATTTTCTAAATTTCATGTGTGATGTTGTACCAGTATCAAGCAACCAACAATATTTGTAAGATGAAAGAGAAGTCATTTCATTAATTCCAAGATTACAATGTGCAACAATACAATGAGCAGAATCAGAAGATTTACAAGCATCTTGGTCATTTTTCTTCTGGTTGTGCTTGTCTTTGATGGAGTCCCATGAAGCCCAACACTGATCTGATGTGTTCCCATTCCTTCCACAACGCTTGCACTGCAAATCTGATCTTTTGGTGAAGTTGTTTCTGCCCCCTTTGCCTCTGAAATTTCTTCTTCCTCTGCCTCTCTTGAGAGTGGCACCCACTCCAGATGCTATAGATTGCATCTTTTGCAACTGTTAGTGTAATTTACAATAATGAACTTGATATGACAAAGAGAAATAGAAAAACAATAACCTTGCAGGTCTATAGTCTCTGCCAAGGTGAATACAATGCAAGCTTCAGGTGAGCATACACAAGCTTCTTCATTATACAAAATATATCAATCACGAGCTTCAAATACACAGTAGCATTCCTTTTTATACAATATATACTCTACAGAATATGTTATGCGTGGAGACACCACAAGCTAATATATTAGTGTGCAAAGGATATAAGTGCACAAAAAATCAAGCAACAAACTATATACTTATGCAAAATCAAGTGATTAGTAGCAGCAATTATTAGCAACAATATTAAAATACTTCTTACAGCCTTCAACGCATATATCAGTAGTCTTCAACGCAGCACCAAGCAGTCTTTAGGGTCGTTGGAGAGAAATCACAGTAGCTCCAATGCATAATAGTATTCAATGCACAACTCATAATTCAAAGGTCTGAGCTCGAAGGTCTTCAAACGAAAATCGTCCCACAAAGTATCACTTCAGTTTGACACATAAAGTCACCACCAAGAAATAGGGTTACGTAGCATTGATAATGCCATCATCGTGGGAGAGCCCACACGCATCTAGAGAAGTGAATTCTCAATTCTTTGCAATCACATACTAGAGGTAGCCACACACCAACTCCGTGTAGCAAATATGCAATATTGTGAAACTAAGGAATGATACACACCTTTACAAAATTAGGGTTTCCTTCCTCCATGCTATTCAGAAAATTAGGGTTTCCTTCCTCCAGGCTATTTCAGCGTTTAACGTAGTCTTCTCACTAGTCTTCATGCAGGAAGCTTTCATTCAATCTCTAATGTAGCTTTAGGCTCGGTCTCCATTCATAGATCAGATTTGCACAGCTTCACAGGCTTCACACAGGCACAGCTTCACGGTAGGCACACGCAGGCTTCAGGCTTCAGCAAGCTTCAACGTAGCCTTCAATGGCACACTAAGAGCAGTCTCCAATGCAACAGAATGACTGCAAGCAGCTCCAACGCAGGCTATCTGCAGTCCACGCTCAACGCAGGCTATCTCCAGTCCAACGCAGCCATGTAGCTAGGTCAACACGCAGCTATCTCAAAACGCATTATGTCCAACGCATTATATATCAACGTAATATCTATCTCCAACTCTTCATCTGTGTGCCATCAGCATATATCAGTCACAATATTTTGCAGTCACGCAATATATATAATATCAGTCTTCAGCATATGCATTATATCAATCTCCAATGTAGGCTCTTCACGCAGGCTCTCTTGTTGTGAACACAGTCTCTTATCTCTTCAATTTCTTATCTCACAATGATCATCATTGATCACGACCTCCAATAATATTGGATGATCTTCTCAGAGATGTAATTCTCCTCATATGGCTTTAAACTTGTTATTCTCAACTTGCCATTCTCACGTGGAAATGCTTCTGCATAGATCTCTACACGCAGATCGGTTCTTTTGAAAAGGATTTAATCATGGCTTCATGTGTTCAATGATTTTCTTCACGCCTCTAGCGAACAAATTAAATTGTTCTCGAGAGTACAAGGAACAAATCTATCAGCAGTTCGATTTTCCTAATGCCAAATCTCCGCAGATGGGTATCTCAACCAACAATTTTTGGTTCGCTTGACACACTCTCTTGATAGCAAGAGATTCTTTCAGCATATCTAATATGCCATCAGTTTGACACACCCAATATCTCTGATACCACTGATAGGTAATAACTCCCGATTCGTTTATTACATAGCCAAAAGCATTTATTTATACATTTCATAGGACGGTTGTGTTTCACCTTTCGCCCAGCCTTTTCGGCTTCCTAACTATTCAGTTTTCTTTATTTATTTACAATAATCCCTAACAAATTATATTCTAACACAATGTGTAAAGAGTTGAAGCTATCGGGGAAGCAATCCACTCAAGAAAACAAATTTATATTTATTATTTTTTTAATACAAAGAGTTAAACGAAGTATTGGAGAAGAAATAAAAAAAATAAGCTCTTTGCACTAAGCTCTCAAACAATACCACAATCTTTTGGAATGCTTGAAGGTTTGCATATGCTTGTTCTGTATAATAATTCCCTTGAAGGAATTCTTCCTAGAGACCTGATTCATTTGAAAAACCTAGCTAATGTCAATTTCTGGAACAACAAATTGAATCGAAGCATAATTCCTCTTTGTGGTTCAAGTTTTCTCAAAACACTGGACTTGAAAAAGAATAGTTTTTTGACGGTAAATCCCATCCCAATTGGTTTATTCAAGAGGTTTAATCTATCTCCGACTAGGTAAGAATGGCTTGAACAACAACATTCCTAAAGAGATTGGCCATATGTTGGAGCTCAATCTGTTGCACTTATCTTGGAATAAGCTCATTGGTGGGTTACCTACAGAGCTTGCTAAGTGCATGCATCTGAGTCATCTGGATCTAAATAATAATCATTTCTTTGGACCTATCCCTAGATGGTTTGGTGATTTCTGCGGGCTTGGAGAGCTAAAACTCTCCTTCAATGAATTTAATGGAACAATTACATCTCGACTTGGGAATTGTACTAGTTTACTCACTCTTACTCTTGACAATAATAAGCTTTGGGGTGGTTTACCAAGGCAGCTAGGGAACCTTGTTTCCTTGAATGTTCTTTATTTACAGAAGAATAACCTTTTTGGACTAATCCCTTCTTCTATCAAAAACTGTGAAAAACTTTATGACTTGAGTCTCTCATACAATTCTTTGACAAGCTCAATTCCAATGGAGATTGGAAATATTGGTAATCTACAAGTCATGCTAGACTTGAGTGGTAATTTTTTGTCTGGAATTATTCCTTTTTCACTTGGGGATTTAATGATGCTCGAATTTCTCAATCTCTCTAATAATCAACTTATTGGTCAAGCTCCTGATGAGATTGGGGATATTAGAAGCTTGGCTGAGTTGAACTTATCCAATAATTTTCTCTAAGGACAGTTGCCATTGAGTTCTTCCAAATGGAATTGGATATCTTTTGTGGGAAATCTTGGACTCTTCAGAAAGTCGTTGGCTCCCTGCTCACAGGTTTCATTGGAATCTTCAAGATATAGAAGGAATCAACTAACAAAGAGAGCAGTAGCAGGCATGTCTATTTCAATTGTATTGAGTTTAATCCTTTTGGGTGGCATTACATTCTTGGTTTTATTGAAAATTTATGCTATTTGGTCCAAAGCAATTTCTTCCTCTAGCTTAGTTTACCATGTGAATGACTTTGAATAGAAGAACGAAGAATGTAAATGGACATTTTGTTAGGAACCCATGTCAATCATTCTCTTTACCGTGTTAGTATATTGTTGTTGGATGCATATGATTTGTAAGTCGTCCCATAGTAATTGTTGATCCATAGTTTGTGTTATTGTTGTTGGGCGCATATGCTTTGTAAGCCGCCTGTAGTATTTGTTGATCCATAGTTTATATTGGCCCATGGTTTTGACCCATAGTATTGGCACATGGTTTTGATCCATAGTTTATATTGGCCCATGGTTTTGACCCATAGTATTGGTGCCTATTTTTAGTATATAAGTGTGTGTTGAGGCCAAGGAAGGCACCGTGAAGTTATTTTGTATTGAGCTTGCTCAAAGGAGGTTTCCCCCTCGAAGTGGCCTGTGATTAATATAAAAGTGATTTTGAGTTCTGCTGCTATATTGTGTATTTTGATTAATTATTTGCTGCAGGGTCCTCACATCTGGTATCAGAGCACTTTCTTGGGCTCGTTGGGTGAAATTTCTGCCCAATTTTTTTTTCGCTTTTGTTGCAGGTTCGAATCTGGGAATCATCCCTATCTGCTTAACTGTGGGAAGTACTTGGGCATAAGCCCTAAAACTCATTGTGAGGAGTACCACAGGAACCCTGAAGTAGCTGGCCCATTGAGAGGACCTACCAGCGAAAAGGGCAACGACCCCTACCTGATTGACTAGTTCCCACCCGTGAGGTAAACCAAGAGCTATCGTTTATGGCCAAGCGGTTATCAATTTTACTTGAGCCGTGGAGTGAGGGGTACTGCCCCAATACGCAAGCCTTCAGACAACATTGGTGGCCGAGTGAATCCCTTGAACCGATAGGAAGCCGCAGATACCTGAAGTCCATATCTATTTTCAGTTTCACAATCACAGATTTCCTCTGTCTAGAACTGTTGTCGTTCAGTTCCGCGCCGTTGCAGATCCATTTGTTTCCGATCACTTCCGCGCCGTTGTAGATTCCACTGTTTCCGATCACTTTCGCGCAGTTGCAGATCCCTTCCTGATAGTATAAAATTCTGTTTTTCGGCCATATCTCCTTGGTTTCAACTCTGTTTTCCTTGAAACTTCACTGACACCTCTGCAATTCCATTCTGCATATTTCATTCCTGAAGACCCTATCCCAAATTCCACTTCCCAAGACCCGAAATCCCACATTTGTCTATTTTTAGGGTTTTCCATAAATCCTTCAATTTTCACCCAAACGCCTTCAAATTTTGCCACCGTATTCCTTTTCTCATTTTGCTTCTTTGTTCCTCTCTACCAAATTTTCTCGTTCTTTCACCCTGCTCCTAAAATCCCCATTTTTTGCTTCCCTGTCCTTTCAACAGTGTCCAAAACTTACTCAAACCCACATTACCCTTCCGATTTTTTCCCAAATTAAGATTTTTCTCTACTGAAACAGTTTCTGTTTTTGTTTTTCTACCCACTACCCCCCCCCCCCCCAAAAAAAAAAAAAAAACTCCTGGTTATGGTTGCCACCCGCACAGAAGCAAAAACCATGGAGGAAGCACTTGCAACCACCCAAGCCAAACTCCAGGAACTCGATGAAAAATTTCTCGGTCTCCATCTTGAGCATTCAGCTATGAACACCAGACGACAGTCCGAGTCTTCATCAGGCAATGGGTTCTCTTCTTCCAGCAATTTTCGCGGTCCAAAGCTAGATTTTCCTCGCTTCAATGGTACTGATCCGACTGGATGGATCTATCATGCAGAACAGTATTTCATTCTTCATAATACTTTTGATGTCAACAAAGTTCCACTTGCCTCCTTTCATTTGGAACAGAAATCTCTTCAATGGTATCGTCGGTACATCCACGCTCATGAAGAGCCAAAATGGCCTGATTTTTGCCAGCTCCTTTTGCAACGATTTGGTCCTAGTGCTTTTGATGACTTCACAGGAGCTCTCACTAAACTTTGCCAAATAGGCACTGTGAAAGAGTATCAAACTGAATTTGAGAAACTAGCTAATCAAACTGAAGGATTACCTGATGATTTCTACCGGAGTTGTTTTATCAGTGGTCTAAAGGATTCAATTCGCTCTGAGGTCAAAATGTTCAGTCCCAACACAATGATGGAAGCCCTGGGGTTGGATAAGTTGGCAGAAGACAAGCTGGCAGCCCAATAG